>JAWWEU010000111.1:308925-344926 GCA_035583155.1 Acropternis orthonyx
CCCCCCCCCCCCCCCCCCCCCCCCCCCCCGCCCCCCCCCGGGTATCTTGCTTTCTGTGCACCCACTGAGGTTTCCTTTCCCAGTACATTTAGGGGTTCTTTTTAAAATGGATTTCCCTTTCTACACTTGAAATGATACCACCTCTAAGAGCAAACCTGCCCTCCAGCTTGGCTTCTCCGGGCACAGTGGGACTGCACCTATGATTGCAGGGAAGAGCAAAGCTTGATGGAGAGAGACGTAAGGGAGTAGAATGCAGTTTTATATTTCTTTTTCAATGAGAAGAGTAATAGAATCACAGAATGGTCTGGGTTGGAAGGGACCTTAAAGACCATCCAGTGTCAACCCCCCTGTATGAACAGGAACATCTTCCACTAGACCAGGTTGCCCAGGTCCCCATCCAACCTGGCCTTGAACACGTCCATGGATGGGGCATCCACAACAAAAAAAAAAAAAAAAGAAGAAAGATAATATTCTGTGTGGAAGAAAGGAGAATTTAAAATTCCCACCACAGTCAAAGCCCTTCAAAGAGACAGAGTAGAGATAAGGGAAGCTTAAGCAGCAACTTTCCTTCCCAGCCAACAGGATCATGTTCTCCTTCCAGGGAATGTCTTATTCTGAAGCCATGGATGATTTATATAGCTTAGTTCACCAAGGCAGGGGAGGCAAACTATTAAATGTGCAGGAGTACTGCACTGAAACAGTACAGGAAAAAATGGAAATATTCTGCTGTTAATTGATAAGTGAAAACACAACTTGGTATGAGGGTCAAACTGATACTACAGGATAGAGGGGGGAATGAGAGAGAAATACTTTAAAAGATTTAGGAATAACCCAACCAGAACTTGCCAAAAAAAAGGAAGCCACTCTATCCAAAGTGAAACTTTGAGGGCAGGGACAGTTCTGACAGATGCAAGAGACAACATACTGATAGAGACCTGTGCAAAAATACCAGAGTCTGCAAAAACAAGACAGAGTTTGTGAACAAGAGAAGCCCAGACAACTTCTGGTATTTGGGAAAAGATACCAGAACTGCAGTGGCTCACATCATTTTGGCATTTGCAAACTCTTGAGGGGAGGTATTGGAGAAAGTCCAGTACAAAGTCAATGGCCACTGCATGACTAGTTCCAAAGAGGTTGTAGGACATTAGATAACACTGCAGAGGATCAACTGGTTGCTGGGAAAACTGTTTCATTCAAATTGGACAGAAATGTGCAACAGAGTTCAATGCCAGAAAATGCAATATTACTATTCAATATTAGAAATTACCATAGAAAACAGCCAACAAAAAGGTAAAACTCTTCCCTTTACTACAGAAATATAGACTAAGCATTGAGTTACACAAACTAGAAAGAGATATCATGTAGTCGTACCAAGAGAAAGTACCTGCTGCAGTAAAAAACATGTTCCGGGGTCTTCTTAAGAGTGTACATTCCCTGTCAGGTTATGGGACAGGAACAAATGAAGACTTTGAAGTAAACTTTCCAAGGCAAGCAACTTCTCTGGGTACGCAAAACTCAGAGAGCCAGAACATGTGACATTTTACACTGCTGGGAACGTGTCCCTGGAAGCTACTGGAATATTTGAATAAGAAAATTGTTTGAGAACAAGCAGAAGTGCCAAGAGTCAGTTCAAATGATTAAGGGGAAAAATGAGTTTTTCAGCTGTGTATTGGTACCTCCATTCTCACCCAACAAAAAGAAAACCCCAACCTTCAAATGTGCTCGTTCAAACATGGAAGAGATCAGAGACAGAGAACCATTGGGAGAGTAGTGTGGGACATGAGGACAATGCTCAGTCGAACCATCCAATACTGATCTGAGAGGACAATAGCAGAGAACAGACACAAGGACAAATCAACATTTAAGAACCAGCAAAAACTGAAGGGACAACTTAGAGGCACCAGACCCAAGGTGTGACTGCAAACTTAAATCTGATTTCCCTTGGAAATTTCAAAGGTGGGCATCAGCATGGCCTTGACAGCTGGGAGGCTGAGGTTTCTGAAGACTCACAGAACACTGTAGTGGCACAGAGCATTCTAAACACTGAATGAATATTGCTACTAATAGAGATTAGATATTAATAGATATTTAGACATAAAAAAATTGCTGTGTTAAGTTAATGTTTTGTGGCAAACCAACATAATTTCTTATGAGCAAGTGGGAATTTCACATTAAAACAAGCTTAGTCTGTCAGGCACTGGCTCCAAGTAATTTCTGTATGGCAGAGGACTGGATGCTACTCTTGCTTTTTGCATGTTTGTCAGTGATAACAGTCCTCTGCCAAAACTTGCAAAGTTGTGCCTATCTCAAGTTCATGGTGAATGAGGTAAGGCTCTGCTCACTCTGATGTAATCTGAAATAAATGGGATGGACAAGTGATCAGATTAAAGAAGTGGGTCAGGTCTGCTGCTGGTGCTGCTCCACTGACGTCAATGGAACTAAGCTGATTTACACCAGCTGAGTATCTGTCCCGGAGGTTTCAATGTATTTAGACAAAATAAATGAAAATGCACATGAGAATATCCCCTTGGAAGATCCCAAGTCATTCCTAAACAGAGTAAATAAATTACAAGAAAGCAGTTACTATAGACATCACTTGTTACAAGTCAACAATGAGCAGAATAAAGGTCAGCCACTCTAAATCTTTAGTAGCTCCTTACACTCCTGAGAGAGAAACTGGTAATTCAGCACAAAATCACCTTAACTCTGGCCCAAAGCAAACATCTTAGCAGTACCTGTTCCTGGAATGAACAGGTGCTCTCCTTTGCCTCATGAAACATTAACTTCAATCCCCATCAGGCAACTGAGGCTACAAAATAAAGTTCAGCTTCTGTCCAGAACTGGGTCATACCTTTAGTGCTGAAGAAAATCAGTGTTTGTGTTCTATAGACAGGAATCTAAACACTTTCTGAAAACAAATGTACATGCACAGATAAACTTCCAGGTGTTCCTCAGATTTATGTTCACAGCCCCACATCCTTATCCTAACTCAAATGCAATTTCCTTTGGAAAATGTCTTTATGACTGCTGTTCTTACAAATAATGCTTTGGAAATACTACGGCCAGACAATACATGTGCATTGGCAATAGTTTGTAACTTCATCCCTGATGAGGAAATATTTAGCTGCTGGTGGTGTAAAACAATCCTAAGAAATGGAATAGCAGCCTAATTATAATGAAATTATAAATGATACAATTTGCATCCAGGAAAAATAGGCCATATCCTCAAATTGTTGGAAATCAGTGCTGACCTGCAGAAATTACATAGCTTTGCCATTCACACCAAGCGAGTGTTTTCTTTGGTGCATTTTTGATAGCAAAAAATAAAACATACCCTCAGTTATTTAAGGGTGGTGACCTAGAAAGGTGGAATTTCAGACAAGTTCAGAAATACTTGTTTCCATATATGACCCCAAACTGTATGTATTCCATACAAAAGCACTCTAATCTATGCTTCCAGTTTAGTTCAACCTCAGCAATTCCAAGATGATTCTGTTCACGCTGTTAAAGATGTTTCTGCTGAGGCCTAAGAGAGAATGGAATAGTTTTATCACATTAAAAGTTCATCTGAAATCCTACATTCAAGGAGCAGCCAAATTGATTTGCTGGACATACAAATTCAGTCTGGCATCTCCCAAGCCTTTCCTGCTTATGTTTCACACAATAAACACAGGTGTGTTTTACATACATAAAATCTCAAAAAAAAAAAAAAAAGTATTTTCAGAGTAGATAATTTGTTTATATTTACAGTGTTGATTTTTTCCTCACAGTAAAATGACTGTTTTCTACTTCTACACTTCAGACTCAATTTTGAGGTCTTGCTGATTCCATCTTTCTGCTGTCTTGGGATTCTTCATACCTGCTTTGTGCTACAGAGCATGAGAGAGGCTGCAAACCTGGCAGTCTGATCTTTCCTCCCCTACCTGCAGGTATCAAAACCTTCTTTCCCACTATGTTTTTGTGCATTAGAAACGCTCCTCTCCCAACATCCACCCTGGGCAGTTGTATGCAGAATAAGCCTTGTGTTGAATCCATGCTGCCAGCATTCCTAAAATGCTACAGCTCAGCACAGAATTTGACCTATAGCACAGCGGAGGAAAAGTTCAAACACAAAATGAGATATCCATTCCACAATCTGAACTCCAGTAAGTAATTTCCTTTTCCCACTGTTGTGCCACAGATTCTCATCAGATAGGCAATAACAGACAGAAACTTCACCAGTTTTTATTTTATTTTTTTATAACCCGTAAAATTTTGTTGAGCAATTGTACAGATTTCAGGCTTCCCTTTGATCGGTCTTTGCAACAGTGACTCCGGGCCTCTGCCTAGGTATGATTCCTCAATCCCAACACATACAATGGAAGTGCCCCAGCCCACAGAAAGCCTTCTCATTAAAGCCCTAATCTGTTCCACTACATTCTTGCAAGACAGAATTATCCCGCTTTAAAGCATGCCTCAATAGTGAGCCGTAATAAGACTGATAGAAACAGCTTAAGTAATTGGATTGCTATATGGTATTGAATGTCTGACAACAAAAGATATCAATCTCTATTCTGCTACTGAATCTTTGTTCCAGCAATGAATTCATTTAGTAATGCACTTGGAGGCCTGCAGTCCCTGCAGGAGGAATAACAGACTGCGGATACAAAGGCAGGGCCATCTGATGAGCACAGAGAAAGCAACTGCGCCATTCCAAGAAGTTAATTACAGTGAACAAAAGCACAAGACTATGACTTGTTGACCATTACCATAATCACATTACTATAGTCTTTTTTCATTCCCAGCAGCAGAGGGTCTATTCTTTCCATTTGGCACCGTGCATCATATTTGTGTTTTGTCACCTGAAATGTATTGCTGAACAGACCTCCCTCTAAAGAGAGCTGGAAAAGTCACACCGTTTCTTCTTTTATTCCTCAGAGGCTGATTTACAAATACTCCAAGTAGACTACCTTTTTTTTTTTTTTAACTTTGCAAAAAGACAACAGCTTCCAAGATTTTCTGCAAATAAAAATTTGTAAGAATGATTGCCTATGAAATGTTGTGCCTATGACACGCGATACTTGCATGATAGATGTATATTATTGTAACTCAGACACGATAGAATGATTCATGACATACACCCACCCCACTTGTGCAGCTACACATATCCCACACTTGCATATAAATTAAAAGAGGGTAGACTTGGAATAGATATAAGGAAGACATTTTTTACGATGAGGGTGTTGAAACACTGGCACAGGTTGTCCAGAGAAGCTGTGCATGACCCCTTCCTGGAAAGATTTAAGGTGAGGCTGGATGGGACTCTGAGCAACCCGGTCTGGTTGAAGATGTCCCCGGTCATTGCAGGGGGCTTGGACTAGGTGACCTTTAAAGGTCCCTTCCAACTTAAACCATTCTATGATTCTATGGTATTTAACAATTTAACAAACCCTGATTTCCTTCACAGTAAGGTCCTTTCTAGTAATATGTGACAAGTATTTTACTTCAGACAAAAGCAGCTTCTAAGACTTCTGAAATGGATGACTTGATGGAAATGGCACTGGGACCTACTTTTTTCTCATCTATTAGACATAGCAACAAACCCAGAGGCTGGGTTACTTAAATCCAGGGGGCTGGGTGGTATTTGTGCCTGAAAAAAAACCCAGCTTTTGATCCTATGTGCCATGGGACACATTTTTAACTAGTGTACATCAGCCTAGCCGGTATAGTTAATATGTCTGGTTCCAATAACTCCACACATTTCATACAAAATACAACCAAAATAAAATGTGGCAAGATCTCTTCTTCTTCAAAGTTGCTCAAATGGCACAGTGAATTAATTCCCAACTACTTAAAATTGTTCAAAGGGTGCTGTGCCAAAAGCTGTATGAATTTATTTTTTAGCACTACAATCTGCTTCAGAATAGCAGTAAGTACTTCCCAGTTTGGAAGACAGGGAGAAACAGGATTAGAAGACCAGAACAGTGTCCATTCCTTCCAGAAAGCTCCAGAAACAAAAACTCCAAATGCGCTCAAAGAAAAGGAAAAATTAACAAAAATATGTGAGAATATCAAGACCACCAGTTTTCTCTAGTGTTGCAATAATGGTCAGGAAAAAATGAGTAAGTAGCAGGAACCTGCCTGCAGTCCATCATGGATTCATACACAAATGGACCAAATTCTCTGCTATTTAATTTAAGTATCATAAATTAGCAGAAAGGCACCTTTTAACTAGCCAGCCAGGGAATTGAGGGTGCTGTCATAGGAGCAGCTGAACTGCCAAGTGCTAATTGAATACTCAAGCCTCAAAAGAAGCTGTAGTGTATCCAAACCCTCTTTCACCCAAGGTTGGAACACCTTAGCAAGTCATTCCAGGCCACATCCTGCCTCTGCAATGAACCATCTCTGCCACAGCTCAGCTCCCAGATGAAGGCCAGGGAGGTTTAGTGAAGCACAGCTCTCCAGACCTCAGCTGACCACTGTAATTTCTACTTTGCTAGACTGCATCTCCCCCAAACCTATCCTTTTCACGCCCCCCCAAAAAAATCCCTTGTGGACCAGCCAAACCATGAAAAATTTCAGCCAAAGCAGGACATGCAACTGCCCAGCAGAGCCCTGGGGAGCTCATGGGGTGACCACAGGACAGCTGAATAAAAATCACCCACCTCTGACTGGAACTGCTCTCTGCGGTACCATCTGACACACCACAGCACATTTCCTGTCATACACACCCCGTATTCCAGCAACGTCCCATCAACACCAAAAAACCAAAAATACCCATGTTTCCTGAAGCATTTCTCCCCTCCAGAAAATGGCAATGCACTGCAGAGTGCTGGCAACAGAACCTCACGTTTAGACATGGAAACTGAGGCACCAAACAGCAGTGCAGACCTACTGGTTAGTTAAACCTGGAGCAGAAAGCCAGGTCACTGCTCACCAGCCCTCTTCTCTTTCAGCTCGGATTTCAGGAATCCCCAAAAGAAGTTTAGTTTGAGTTGTGACAGCTTCTAAATCCAGGTCTGACTTTTTAATAGCAGCACTGCTGGTTTGGAAACACTAAGCAGTATAGACACTTCCCTATGCAGAGGAATGATTAAAATCAGCAGTGCTGTAGGCTCTCTTGAAACTTGGTGAAGATTTACTCTTTAAACAAGAGAATGATTTATTTCAACAATTATCTCCAGGCGGATTAAATTATGTGCTTTCAGGGCTCTTATTCACCACAAAATTAAGATCACTGGGTGCCAGCCCTGGAAGCCCCATGATTCTTTGAGACTCAGCACTGAGGGAGACTCATCCTGACCCAGGAGAAAGCGCTGTCTCTTTCCCATGGCCACAAAATGCCATCCCTGACCTTCCGCTTGGCTCCACCATTTGCACAAATCCTTTGGCTTCCCCCTACTTGACCTCCTGCAAGTTGCAATGCACATATAAGGCACATGGCTCCCCAGGACCACACCAGGCATGCTCTGGGTCGGTGTCATGATGGAAGAGTTGCTCTGAAAGGACTGACTGATTACAAGCCAGATACCCCACAGCAATACAGCATTTCCTAAGAGTATCTGTTTTAAAATGCTCAAAGACCAAAGGTTTTTCAGGGAAGCAGGAGCTTCCAATGAGTGGAAAGTCTCCACCAGGAATGCTGAGAGCATTTTTTTTTTTTTTAAGAATTAATTTTAAGAAAGCTTTTCCTGCATCTTACAATGGAGGACTCTGCATTCAGCAGGCAGTCTGAAAGTACATTTATCATCATGTAAAGCTACTTTCTGGCTTTGATGAACCAGGCTGAAAGTTGAGAGGGAGGGAAGGTGTTGGGGAATTCTTGCTGATAAATAATTTTTTCCCCTCCAAAAGCTTCAAATCCAAACTTAAATCAAGAGGTTCTTGCATCAAGCAGTTTTGGAAGAATGACTTGTGTCTTTCCCCCATTGCTGGAACCCAGATCTCTGCTTCATCCAGGAGAACCCTCAAATGATGATTCTTCTTTTCCATCCCCACTCCATTATTTCTATGTCTCTTGATTTCAGCTTTTGCTCCCTCTATGGTTTTACAGTTTTGACTCAGTAAACAAAAGCCAGTTGTTCTGTGTGTACTGGACTTGTTCCTGTTCTTTTCACCACAGACCAAGATCCCTTGAAATGAGCCATTCATGCTGCCTGGTGCTCAGTGTCAGCAGCAAGACACTCTGACATCCGGAGAGTGAAAGCCTTCCTAAAACACGTACTCCAGAGCTAGACACCCAAAATGTACAGGAAACTTTAAAATTGTAATGTGATCATCCTGTAGAACACCTCAGGCCCTGAACCAACAGATTTCCAGTACCACCATGCTATGACTCACTGTGAATTTACCTCCAGCAGCAATATGAAAGATCATGCTGAAAAGTCACACTTGGTGCTGCAGCTCTTCTGTCATTTAAATATCTTTATTTTCACTCAGCCATAATTATTAAGTAGTAAAAGCACAAAATGCCTTCCTGGCTCAGCCAAGCCATTGCTTTCTTAGCAGCAGAATTCACTATACTGCCACTTTGATAGTCTAAAACCTAAAAAATAAGAGCCATGGATGAGATAAGTGTTGTAAAATCTTGTCTAGACAGTTGTTTATAATACAGGGGCATTTAGCATAAATTTTATTACTCCTCTATTACAATAGTGTCCCTACGTAAGTACCTTGTCTGAAATACTGAATCCACAGGAAGGAGAGAAGAGAGCAGAAACAAGAGAGGTCTGGAGACTGGCAAGTGAAGTGCCCAGGAAGTTCAAAGAAGTGTCTGGGAAAAACAGCCTGAAAACACTAGCATTGTCATTATTAAAGAAAATTATATGAGAGTTATGTAACAGATCAAACATACAGAAAGTGAGCCATGTTCTCTTCAGCCTCTCTCCTAATGACAGACAAAGCTTCTGCCCATGAAGTAGAAAGATTATATTTAAAAATGATTTCAGAAAATTCTCAATATGAATAATTAATCCATGGAACTCTCTGCCAGAAAACCAACTATGAAACCACAAATGCAGTACTTCAAAATAAATTAGTGTTATTTATGACAAGATACAACTACAGGGTTATCAAGCCCTGTGATGCTGATCCAAACAACTAACAATAATGAATGAACACTTTTTCATTTAGGCAAATAATTCATCGCTTTCTAATTTCTTTGCTGCTTATACTAACCAATACCAACAAATGTCACAGCACTGGATATCTTATCTGGTATGACAGTGGCCATGCTTTCCTCCTTATGTCACTGACTTCTCTATAATATAGTGACATTAACAGCTTTTTGCTTGTTTAAAAACTGTCCCTTTCAAGCTCAGACTCTCTAGAAATCTGTTGAATGCAGGACTTGAACTGTGAAAGTGCTGCTTCTACAAAAATTATTATGATTACAGCTTTTTGTTGCCAAAACGCCAAAGACTGTTTTGAGTAAGAACACAATTCTTATGCTAACATACTTAGTGTAAGAGATACTGTGAAGGAACCACACTGCAATAAAAGCAATAGCTTTATTAACAGTTATGTGAAAGCAGCTGTTCCTAATGTTTAAGGATCTTCTTTACAGGATTTTGAGCTTCTGTAAGTTTGGGGAAAACTGTTTATTTACTTTTTTAAAACCTCAAATTAAAAACTAACCAGTTTTAATTGTGGTCATAGTTATCAAATATTTAATCGTGTTTTAGGAAGCTGGGTCCGGATGAAAAATGTGTAAAATAAAGACCGCATGGGTCATTTTAGATCAGTTTTCAAGCTATGTTTATCTACACTGTTTGAGTGACCAAAATGAAAGACCAACCTTGAAAGCCTTGCACACAGCAAGGTATTTCAGCTAAAGGACCTCAGACAATTGTCTTCAGTTTCATGTTGGACTATATATTTCATTTCCTGCCTGGATTATTTTTGTGTAGGGTCTGGGGTAAGTGCTTATTCCTAAGCAGGTTTTCTCACTCACTTGAATTCACTTTTTGTCTCTATGCCATTTTTCTGTCCCAACTACTTAAACTCAGTTTTATGGACTAGTGACTTTCTCCTGATTAATACAGTTGATACGTGATACCAGTTATCAGTACAAAGCATAACCATCACAACCATACTGGAAGCTCTTTCTTTACTGTCCTTAAAAAAATCCCAAGATGATTTCCTATATATCTGAGGCCAGGTAACACTGTGGGAGAGTATATAACCAATTAGACTCAATGAGAGATTTTCTAGGAACTTTGAAATACTCTGTATAAAATTATTCAGAAGCTGTACAGCCTGCTTGAGAGCTGCTCTACTCCATGCCTTTCATAAAGATCTCTTCAACCTTTCTACCATCAATGAGCTTCCAAAATGCTGCAAGCCCAGCATCTTCTCTGGTGACCAGGATCACCCATTCGGCCACTGGATGCAGAGTGTTGACTGAATTTCAGATCTGCTGGCCACATATCTACCAAGAATGAAGCAGGTTACACATGTAAATTCATTCTGCATTTGGAAGGCATCACCTTGGGAATGAATTTTGCAAGATTCTTCCTCTAGTAGCAAGTTTCCCTTAGCAAAGTAAGCTTGGGTTTGGGCTAATCCCCTTTCAACAACAACCCCCACATTTTTTGCTCACTGAAATCCCAAAAACAAAGACCACATTTGAACAGAAAAACAGAAGTCACTTTATGGACATACTCTTTTTGGAATGCCAGCTCTATTTTCCCAGGTCAGGTCTGACAGCTTTGCATTTTGTCACTCGATGTGGATAGGTTGAAACAACCTAAACCCAAGCCATGCACAAACTTCTGTACAGCAACAAATCTTCCCAGTCCCTTGCCATCAATGACTGCAGAGCACTCAGAGCAACACAGGCACTCTTTCTCAGGGAAACATCATGCTTAGAATCACAGCACAGAGAACTGTCAAGTCCTATTTCCCTCCCTAATGGGTTAGCAAATGGGCTGGTGGTTTTTTACAAGCATCTAACTTGTGAATTGATAGTGTTTACCCTTGGCTATTATTTTTAAGGAAGCCTACTCTGGCCACAGTACAAACATCCCTTTTGCTGCAGGCTGTCCCTTTGTCTAACAATCCTACACTTGGAGCCTTTTGACTGGTCCAGTGCTCATGCAGAGAGGAACTTCCCAGGACACAGAGCTCAAACTTTCACTAGTCTCCATTCAGCTTAAAAGTGGCCACATTAAAAAAAGTTCAAAGAACTGACAAACAATTTTGGAGTCCTAGAGAAATAAAAAATTGCTGGAGCAGATCTCTGTCTGGGGCACACAAGCCTCAGCTGGTACATTGGGAAAGCATTGTCTTCCACCTCCCCCAAGCTATTCCAGTGACAGTCTTCGGAAGGACAGCCTTCCTACAGTCCCCTGCCCTCCACACAAGGGGCAGGCACAGACCAGGGGAAGATGGGAAGGTGCAATGCATATCCTATGACCTGCACAGGATGGGTGCAGTGGGCCTGCCCTTCCTGATGAATTCATGCCCTGGAAATAACATATAAAATGGGCTATTTAAAAAAAAAAAAAAAAAAAAAAAAAACCAAAAAAACAACAACCAAAAAAACACTAAGAAGGAAATCAAATCTTTCCAACTACCACACAGTGTCAATCCAGCTCGTGTCCTGCCCTTGAATCAACAGAGCCCTGGGAACCCATTCTATTCCAGCAACAGGGTGCTTTCGAAAGGTGCAGAAGTAAGAGAGGGAGGGGTGAGACATAAGAGACACATTCAGTTCTATGTAATGTGGCTCATAAAGAAGTGTTGCCTTTCCACTTGTTGGCCTGGATGAAATAAATTACCTTCTTTCTGCTCAAGAAAAGAGTTGTTTCCTACCAAAGATGAGGTACTTGTCATGCATGTAGCTTCTTCAGCTGGAGAGGCATGTGGAAGAAGCTAGAAGGAAAAAAGGGAGAGGTCTGTAGGATCCACTAGAGGGAATACAGCTATCCCTGAAAACCCAGCTCTTCTTGGCTGTTGGACAAAAGACCTCTCTCCCTTCTGCAAGGTCCATCCTCTTGTGTAGAGAATTCTGTGAATCAAAACCACCCTGAGGAGCTCAGGAATTATATGCCCATCACTTCATGAAGATGCATTCAAGAAAGAACTGGACAAGTCATTAAGCTAAAGAATGACTTCAACAATTACCCAGTCCCTCCCTATCAATTCAGTTTCTACAACTGGTTATTGCAGGGACATATTCCTTAAATATAAGTAAAGCAACAATTTAAAAAATATCTAGCAGTACTATAGTTTCTATTTAAACCTGTTCTGAGGTAGACTTGTATTCTCATATATAACACATTAAACAAATGAATTCCAATCTAACCAGCTAATACTATAAACATTCTGAATTGTTCTGTTCTGCAAGTGTGAAAATTAACCTACATAAATACTGAAAGTTTAGTTATGGAAAACGACTTGATGATGTGCTTTAACAGTATTCCAGGCAAGCAGTAAAACAAACATGTTTTGCCACAGACTTTAGCAGAGGGAGAATCAGGAAAACTGGTGAGAGAAGGCAAGTAAAAGATAAGAGGCAAAAGTTGGTATCAGTGAGATCTGCTACTGAGTATGTCCCTTATAAGTTACTTTGCAAATACAATGGAGATGCAAAAACAGGCTGGAAAAACTCCTCTGAGGAGAAAAAATCTATAGCCTTATATACCCCTCTCCAGTATCTTTTTTAGCAATCTTGTCTTTGGTTTCAGTGTAATATGAACAGACCTATCTACTTACAAAAGCTCCCCTCTTCCCACCAGCCTTGTTTGTTATTTTATGTGTTTCTGCATCATTTGCAGAGTTTGCTTTGATCTACATTCCTCCTGGATGTGCGGTTTCCTTTTCGGCTACCAAAAGGAAAACTGTTTGGTTTGAGAATTTGCTTATTTTGAAGCTCCACTGGCCCAAAATACCTATTTTTAATCCAAATGAACACAGCTCAGTGCTTTCAGCTCTTCAGCACTGGTTGCCTTCCTTTCAGGAAAAACCTCTTTGAACAATAAGTGACCTCTTCATGCTCTAATAAAATGTCCAAACTGTAATTCTAGCTAGCATAAATGAGAGCATTCAGTTTGCTACAGCTGAGTTTGAATATTGACACTCATGCATAACTTGATCCTTGAATTGCTTTTATTTTAGCACCATCCTGAAATGGTCAATATTTTGTTTCACATCTGATACCCAACAACACATACCATGCTGCTCCAAAACATCATCAGAGCAGGTAATTAAGAATTCTCTCAATATTTCTTTATTACAGACTCAGTCTATCTTCCACCAGTGGCAGAATTCCTGTAGCCTCCGAGGGTTGGCTGGGCTTTGGTGTGTTTGTATATATGACCATAAACCCTTCTGCACAGAATATGTGATGTTGAATGTAAAGTCTGAGCCATTTTAATCCTTCCTCCTTCTCTAATAAGCATCACAATGCTCCCACATTAGGAATATTCCATAGACAAAACACAGTTCATAAATAACAGGTAAACAATCTTTAAATGAGAAGACAGGACACATCCTTGGATTGACTCTTTGACTGGGAAACAGGATATATTCTTCAAGGACCTTGCAGGAATGGTCCCAAAGGACAATTAGAGATTAGATCTTCTCTTCTGTGGGGTTAGGCCACAGGAGTTAACTTGGGAAACAATTCAGATAAACAAAGCTCTAGCAAGAGGAAGAACACTCTGAGATTGCGCTTCTGTGTCTTGACCAGACCTGGGCCTTCATGTCAAACGCCACATTAAGAACTTTTTTTCAAATGGTAACAGAGCATTAACTGACATCACCAGTACTGGAAAAAAGCAACCTACAATTCTGGAGACTGATTACCTTGTGAGAAGTTTCTTAATGAGGTAGCCTAGAATCAGAGTATCCTCATCCACTGACCAAAAGTATGGACAAATGTGCTTAGTGTCACTAGGCAGATACTCAACTCGTTTTATAAGAGCAAGTGCAGAAGCTTGGAGATTCATGTTCCTTTCATCTGCAGCCTGGTCTGTTAAATGCAGCCAAAGGCAGACGTGCTTCCTGTGAATAATTTTTGTTTTAAGAAAAAAGTTGATGAGGGAAATTTGTATTCAAGTGCATGTGGGCACATGGGTACCGCCACACATAGAGCTGCATAAGCAGTGAGGGAAAGTGTTCCTACTTTGCAAGAAGAAAAACATTTCTCAAAAAAACACAGCCATGACCACTTTACCAGGGCAAATATTAAGAAAACAGTTATTAAGGATGAGTAACTGAAATATCTGAGAATAACTTCCCTTTTTCATATAAATATATATATGTGTAAGGGGAGAAAAAGAAAATACATGGAGCAATGTATGTGGATGTGCAATGCATATGGCTACCCTTGCAAGCCTGTATTTGTTATGAAGAAGCTTTTTCTGGAGGAAACACATATATAGAACTTGTAAACTGCTCTGTATTCAATCTAAAGTAAAGCAAATGGAAGTGGTGTCCTGCAAAGTGTATGGATGAGGCTATTGCAGATTTTAATGTAAAACCTAGTGGTTTTCTCTACACACTTTCTTGAAACACATTTCTCTGTATCTTTAAAATATAAGATTTTAATATTAAAGATATATTAGAACACAGTGATGGTGCTCTGTGTAGTTCTTTCTGCAAAGCCAAATTCACCATCTAAGAAAGCGAGATTAAAATAACACAGATGAGAATTATTACTTGAGGCATCCAAAAGCAATGCCAATGGATGACCCAGGAAAACGCTTGGTTTCTTTTTTCCCCCCTATATTTAAAATATCTAGAAACATATATAAATTGTAACCCTCAGATAAATTAGCTAAAAGCAGGAAACACCCCATATCCCAGCTGGCAATGCATTATAAAAACAGCACATCAGGGTTACCCCACAGCAGACCCCTCAGAGCAGTGTCCGTCTCAGCTGTGCTGCCTGCCATCTTCTGCATTGTCAGGACCACAGCTTGCATCCTTAAGAGTTGAAACTGATCCACTTCAGTGATTAGGCTGATCCAAGGACATGGACAGGAGAGCAAGACTTAATGGGCAGGCAGGCAGGAAAAGTCTTTTAACACTTTAGAAAACATTGACTTGGTGGAAGGAATTGGCTAGCTCAAGGGATTAGTAATGAGATACTGAGCCCCTTAGCTCTAGGTCACCACACTGAATCTGGTCCAGGTCAGTAGAAATCAAAAGCTGTTGCTGTTCAGAGGCCTTTGGGAAGTCAGTTGGTGGTCCTATCCCACTTACCTCTGGCAAAATATTTGTCCCAAAACTAGCAATAACAGTTGGCAGCACTTGCAGGAAAGGTTTAGGACTGGCACGGTACAGGAAAAGTCTGAGCAGAGAGAGATGTCCCAGGAAACATACTAGGCTGGGACTCGAGAAAAATTGAGAAAACAAGCTTCCTGATCACCTACAGATTTCCAGTGTGACTTGGGGCATGACACTTAGGATCCTGTTCAAGAAAGCTTTATTTCCTCACTGCTATGGTCTTCACAAGGCATTTATGGCCTAAAAGTCTCTGAAGGGCAGAGCAATTGCTGAAGTTCAGACCCTCACCTTTAAAACTGAATAATTAGCTCACAGAGCTGCTGCAGGGAGAGTCTTAGTAACGGGGTGATAGAAACAAGACACCAAGACGGGAGCAAGCACTTTCTACATAAAATCAGATCCCCTAACTCCAAAGTAAGGGATTTTCTAAGTATGCACAAGGCTCCCATACTCAAAGCTCTGTGCTTCATGTGCTTTAAAAGAACAAATCCCCCATATAGAAAAAGTAACCCTCAAAATCCCCCACATTTCCACTGCTGACCAGCAGAGCAGCATCAAAGAATCCAGCTGCTCCCAGCTTTTATCCCACCTAGGGTGAAATTCTAATGTCTGTGTTGTGCCGGAGGTCAAATAGATTATCATAATAGTCCCTTCTGGCCTTAAAAACTATGAAATTGGAGAGTGAATCACAAGATTTTTGGTCACTATTGAAGGCGGGATGGTAGGTGGCATAGTGCAGTGATAGGGTGTGATATGGCAGAGTAAATCCAATGTTCTTAGGCCCTGTGAAGCTGGGAAACTGACATTTTGCCTTCTTTGTTGCCCCTTTGGGACACTGAGAAAGGTGCAGGTTATTATAATAATAAGCTCAGTCCACTTTCAATGCAGCCTAAGAATATTGCCTCTTACAGGAGTGAGTGCGTGAAGGATTGAGAAACACTAGTTATTTTCAAACTGGATTAAGTCTTTCAAAAGCTAATAGGTTTCCAATGAGCTGTGGTGTTGCTGCTGCAGCTGCTCTAATTTGAGAATAAAAGAATGCAGGCTTTGTGCCTGGGGACCTGTTATTGATCCGAGCAAGAAGGATGGGAAGGAAGGCGGTAGAGGAGGGTTATCCTCCTTTCAGCTGGGGCAGAGGCGTTCTTTTCAAAGTCACATTATCTGCTAGTAACAACAAAACCTAACCCGATGACATGCTGCTCTATACAGGATTGCACTTGTTGAGAACTAAAAGCATTAGAGGGAAAAAAAGCTCCACTGGCAACCTTGTGCAGCAAACTTCATTGAAGGCCCACGAGACTCAACAGATGGGTTTCGAAACTCCCTCATTAGGAAACGTGCCTGTCCCTTTGCATCTGCTGCCCTGCTCTGCTCTGTGCCATGCACTCATTAGCATCCCAGGCTCACAGATTCCTTAGCACGTGCTTCCAATAAATATTGGAAAGAAAGAAGGGGAGGGAAGCCACTGCTTGGAGCAGCAAGATGAGGGGTCACCCACTAGGCTGGGAAATCCTTCCACACACAGACATACACACACACTGCCCTGCAGTCTCAGAGCAGGAAGGATAATAAAAGGCAGCCAACCACAAACGTGCAGTTAAAGGAACAGGTGTGAAATTGCTTCTATTCAAGTTGTGGCAGAACCTCATTCGTTCCCCTCTGCCACAGTAAATAAAAATCATCATTGTATCTATAAACCCTCCAACAATTCAGAGCAACACACAGATTGTGGATCTGCAAGAGTCTGTGGCTCCTTTCAGACATAAAGCTGATGCACACTGGGTAATGCCATTACCTTCAAAGAAATTAATTGGTTTTAGGGGTCCAGTTGTATAGCCAGACTCTTTTTCTTTCAGGTCTTCCCCAAGCTGCCACAGTGTCACAAATCAGGGATGTCCTTCACCACACTTGGAGTGGTCCATGACTCAGGGGTGAGATGAGAAGCAACTGAAGAGAAAATCATCTGTGCGTTTGAAAAAGTTGTGAGACGAAACAGCGGCCAGGGAGACAGGAATGTAAAACCTTCCAGGTACTGTGGAAAGAGCAAAGACAAACCTTTAATCAGAGAGGCAGGGTGACAGGGTATCTTGCTCTTACCACCAAAAGTAAGACCCCCTATTTGCCACCTCTCCATGGGGCCCCAAGCCTATTCCTATTGCATTCCTTCTCATTTACCCTAGTTTCCACTACCCTGCTAGAAGCTGGCGGCAGTTTTACCACAGCTAACTCCAGGGTGGGACTGGGAGAGTCTCAAGTGATTAACTGTGGGAGTTGATGCAGATCTTGTACAAAATGCAGAGCTTTCAACACCAAAACTCCCAGGTCAGCACAGACTCAGACTCTTCCAAGTGCTGCTCTCTGACATACAGTCCTGTCACAGCTCCCACTGCACAAGCAATAACAGAAAAGCCCTCAGTGCATATCCAGGTAACATCTGTGTGCCTGTGGCAGTGCTGTGACATGCAGAATGGTGTAAAGGATGAACTCAGAGAAAGCCATTTTTAGCTCCTTAGGGCCTTGTCTTTATCTGTAGCACCAAGGGTGGCAGCCACCCTCTGTGGCTTGAGCTGTATCTAAAAACATTTAGCTGATGCAAAAAGGTTCCTTCTGCTGGGGGCCAGGCAGTACCAAGGGACCAGGTGAAAAACCCTGTGCATACCCCTAATTCCCTGGAGAAACATTTTCCCTGTAGATCAGCAGCATCACTCCCACAGGCCCAACTTTGTGGCTAAACTCACTGGTCACTCCAGCAAGTTACTTAAGCACATACCTAAATTAAAGTTTCTGTTCCTCAATTTAGGTACATTTATACTTTGGGCTGAATCCGGATTTTAGCAATCTTAACGCTTCTGAATGTTTCTTCAGGCCAAATGAAGTAATTCCCTTCATATCGCCCCCAAAGGAATAAGTAAAATCAGGACCCAGAATATTAGATCAGCCATGGAACAATGGCAGGCAAAAGGCAAGAAGTTATGTAATGTACACTCAAATTTAAATGTGCTAATCACTGCTCTCTTCTTTATAGTCATTTCCTTGGCTAAATGACACCCCTGTGTACTTCAGCCTTGCACCCTCAGGATAGTTTGTGATCAAGAATGTATTGAACACGTACTCTCATATGCAATTAATATTGAAAACAATCTGCGTGAAAAGAAGACCAGGCATTTTGATGCTGTCATAACAAGAAAATGAAACGTGGTCTGAGGCACTTACACTCAAAAAAAAAAATAAAAATAATTGACTCAAAGAAGCACCTTTGCAGAAAGCTGTGAGGGGAACCCTGCTAGAAACTTGGAGCTCTGCTGGAAGCACCCACCCCTTGTTCACCGGAGACAGGGCTCAGCCCAGGTTTCACTGCAGTCTCTTCTACAACTGACAGGAATAGCTGAAGTTGCTGCTTATCAAAGGAAAGTGTCATCTTGTCTGTGACAGACGTGCCAGCACTGCTCAGTGTCACAGTCTTTGCACCTACTGGAAGCTACTCCAGCTTGATAAGCTGTACCCCTACTCAGACCTTAAACTGTAGTCTCAGCTCTCCCCTGTTTTTAGAAAGCAGGGATTTGAGATCAAATCACTGGTGCACAGGAATCCCACCACTGGGGAGGATAACTGAAGGACAAAGCAATTGGATTCGCAGGTTAATGTGGAGGCATCCAATCCTTGAAGGGTTAACAGAGAAACAACCAGAAAGCAGGTTTTATGTGCATACAAATAAAGGAAACTGAAGGAGAAACAGTACTGTTCTCTGGAATGGAGTAAGCCTTCAATTTTAAGCTGTGACAGAAAGCAATAATGTTATGGATTCACTTAATTACAGCTGGATAAAACATAAAGGCTCTACAATAGACATATTTTTTGGCTCTACAACTTTAACTCTTTCAGGACTGGTTCTCACTGTAGTAATTTCTGAGTCTTTATTTTTTATTGTTCTCAGAGAATTTTCTCAAATAGATTTAATGCCTCACTTCAATTCTGGGGAGCTAATATGGAGAAAAACTACGGTGGGAATTTCAAAGTGATAAAACATGTGCACAATAAACACAACACACCTTTGAAATTTTAGTTCAAGCAACACACTCCAGGGAAAGAGAAAAGCAAGTGCTTGTAGCAGCAAACTGAATATGGGGCTCTGGTCACTAGAGCATCTTCTCCAAAACCTTTTGACACATTTGAAAATCTTGCCTGGAGACACAGCTTTAAGAAATTGCCTGACTTGGAAGAACTGAAGCTTCCATGGAAGTAGGAATGCACTGCTCAGCGTTGGGGAAACTGTGCTCTTTCTCCTAACCTCTGCCACTTGCTCAACTTTCTTAACAGAGGTAGTTTTCCCTCCTGATCCATTTGTGAAATAGTCTAATGTGGGGTGTGGCCTCCCCACAAACTGCTTCCTAATTAGTTTCTAAACATTAAATGATTATGGAAGCGCAATTCCCATTCCACTCAGGTGATGAAAACCTTTACAGGAGTTCAGTCTCACTTTGTAATTAGAGAAATTAGCTTTCTAAGTTTAGATCACTCAACTGTGCAAATGGGTTCATCTGCTGGAATGTGTTGCTCCGAATGTGTGTCAGCCAAGCAGCACAGCACGGTCCCTATCTCTGCCTTCACAGCACTCATCCAAGTGGGGAGGTCAGTCCCAGTGCTGCAAGAGGAAAATAAAGTGTTGTGGGTGTATTATAGGAAAGGCCTTATCTAAAAGCTCACTCATCCATGATTGACTGTAGCGATATGTCCTTCTCCTTCCAACAGGGAAGCTTAACTCCCAGATAAAGGATTATCCAAGTGGATGAAATTTTCACTCTTTCACACAAGTATGTTCAGAATCATATCTAAAGCTACAGCAAATTAATTTAATGGGTCATTTTGAGGAGCAAAAGTACTTTTATGAAAATCTACAGAAACAAAGGGCTCCTCTAGCCTCTTCACTGTGAAATGAGGTCATCAGGCTTTATGAATTCTTTATGCCTATGGATTCCACGTGTCAAGAGATTCTTTTTCTGGTAGCCCTTTCTACTGGTTTATTGAAGGCTGATGCAGGATCAGGCCCCTGTAATTATGCAACTGTCTTGATCTGCATTACAGTAATAAAAATTTAGTCACTGACTTCAAAATGAGATGGATCGGGTCCCTGAATGAAGAATTTTTCCAGGGGCGCCATTCCAAGCTTACCTTCAGGTATCACAAATCTAAGGAAATCCTGTGGGATTGTTCACAGCCACGATTCAATGAGTCACTGAGCTTTAAAAGGAAATTACAACTTTCCTAACACAAAGCATTGACTTCACGACACCTGACCCTTGTAAGCCAGGCACTCCCTCTAAAGGCTGTGATCCTCATCCCACCAAAGTCCTGGGCAATCTCCCAGTGGCTTCAATGAACAGCTCTATATTAGGGAACTGATTCAGACCCAAAGCAAAGCGCTGCCTGTAATTCTGGACTTTGGCACACTAAATGTCTGTAACGGCTTCTAACGTGAATGTGATCTAATTATGTCAGAATAGGAAGATCAGCAGGAAGTAACCTTACGCAATGTAAAAAGCCGAGTGCCAGACTTTGAAAAGTTCTTCACCAGCCACAAAGGAAGACACATTGGCTTCACACTTGGGAGACGTGCAAGCAGAGCACTGCAGCAGGAATTTTACACACACCAGTCTCAGGCTACTCAAAGCAACTCAATTCAGGCCCCCTGTGCATATGCAGCAACTGGTACACTGGTGTATTTGTAGTGAAATGGGCACCTTAAAAAAGGTGCTCAGGGAGCAGGCACCATGCTCATCTGGTTTTCAGCGCTGCTGTGTAGTGGTTAAAGATCTGGCCTTGAGAGTCCAGTGAAGAAAAGCAAGAGATGGGACTTCAAGAGTGAAATTCTGGACTAAATAAGTTAAGGGGATTTTACTGTGGACTTCCATGAGGTCAACATTTCAGGGAAAGGGTTTGCAATGTGCTTCTGCACATGACTCATGCTCTGCCTTGCTTTAACCTATCAGTAATACTCCCAATCTCAAGACATTGGGAGGCTTAATTCATTAATGCTTGCAAAGCATTTTAAGTTGTTGGACAAGAAATTCTGTTTGAGGGCAGCTACACTGCTGAGTCACAAGCACTGTGGGAACCAGAACTCTGGATTTCCTAAGCACTGGAGTCAAACAGGTGGAGTAACCTTTGACAGAAAGGCCAACTCCAGACCTGCCCTAAAGGTACAGAGCATACCAGCAAGCAGCAGGGTATTTAAAGGCCCAGAGGAGCAGATGTGTGGCACTTGGGAATGAGTAACATTTAAACAGGCTGTGGAAGTAACCAACACACAGGAGAAAAAAAAAGAAGAGAGGCACCGGTTCTTGCAGCCACGTTGTGGATAAAACACGATGAAGGTTTACCAGCTAGGAAAAGTTAATTACTCCAATAAGGAACAACCAATACTGCTGGAACTTGGGGGTTGAATGAGGCTGGAACTATTCAGCAACCACACACCTCATGGGCATGCCAAAATCGCTGGTATGTGATTTGTGAACCCAAATGAGAAGTGATCTGCAGGAGTCTGATGGAAGCCTGAGCATGGTTCTAAGGTGATGAGCACAAATACCAGCAGCTTCCCAGCCTGAGGCACTCTGTAATGGGACAGACCTCACCACAGCCAAGAACAGGCATGCACTGTGCTTTTGCCATAGGAAATGAAAACAAAGGATATAAAACTAGGCCAGAAATCTTGTTTTCCTATCACTGACTCTGATCTATAAAATTGACGTTCGCACATCTACTGTGTTAGATCAGGGTGGAAGAGGAGATCAGGACATAAGAATAGCTGTTCTGGGTCAGACCAAACGTCATGTAGGCCAGGTTCCTGTCTCCAGCGCCTCAGGAAGAAAGGGACAGTGAGGCAGTGAGTTCCCAGCATAGTCACCCAACTTCTGGATGAGCAGCCCAGGGACTTCCCAAACCAACGACAAAGTTAGGGGTGGGGTTTTTGGGGTTTTCTTTTTTTGTTCAACGTCCCTTTGATGTGCAGTCCTTCCTCTGGGAACCAGTCTGAACGCCTTCTGCCACTGTGCAAACTGCTGGGCTTCTCAGTGCCCTGTGGCAGGGGAGTCCACACACCTGGCTCTTTGGCTCGGGACCCTATTCCTGAAGGGATGTGTGAGAGGCGGACAAACCCCAGCACTCCCCTGGAAGGTGGGACGAGCATCTCCAGTGCGGGGAACAGGGTTCCTGATGGAGTCTGAGCGCTCTGCCAGCACTGTCTTCCCGGCACTGATCAGCTGAGAGATCTTTCCTCCCACTTGAAGCCCTGGAGGCCCTGGGCGGTGCGGCCTTGTGTAGGGGAGGGGACAACGAGTCGCACGGTGGCGACCGCCACCTCGGCTTCCCTCAGGAGAGCCGCTGGCCGGGGCTATCTCAGGGAACGCCGGCCCGTGTTCCCCTCAGGGAACGCCGGCCCGTGCCCTCCCCTCAGGGAACGCCGGCCCGTGCCCTCCCCTCAGGGAACGCCGGCCCGCTCCCCCACAGCGCCCCGCGCCCGGCCCGCCTCGGGCACCGCGGCAAGGGCGGCAGCCGCCACCACCAGGGCAGAGGGAATTCAGGTTTCGCACCGAGAGAAGTGCCCTTAAAGTCTTCATTCTTCTTTCCACCAGCCCCGAGGAGGCGAGGAGGAGGAGAGCAGGGAGAGGAGAGGAGGCACGGGCTGTGGGACCCGGGCGGGCGGGACCCGCGCCGTCCCCTCAGGGGGCGGCGGCGCGCGGAGAGCCCCTCAGCGCCCGAGGGAGTCCCTGAGGGAGCGCCTGAGGGAGCGCCCGGCCCGGCCCTTCCCGCTCCAGGTAGCGCTGGAAGCACCTGCGGAGCGGCGCTTCTCGAGGGACGGGAACCCTCGGGGCAGCCGGGGCGCGCCGTGTCCCTCAGGCGGAGGTGCCGCCACTGCCGCCCGCAGCTCGCTCCGCTCCATGCCATGCCATGCCATGCCACTCCGTGCCATCCCTCCTCTCCGCCTCCTCCTCCTGCCGGTACCTGCCTCCCCCTGCCCGTGCCATTCCCCTCCTCCTCCCCTGCCCTCATGCATATGGATGGGCGCATGCGCCCGCCGCCCCGGGCTAGATGAAGCGGCGCGGCGGCGGCGCGGCCAGACGGGCGGTCGGCTGCGGGGCGGTGCGTGTGCTGCATGTGCGTGTGTGTGTGAGTGAGTGAGTGTGAGTGTATGTGCGTGTGTGTCTCGGGGGGGGCGAGGGGCTCCGCCGCCAGAAATAAAAGGATTGGGATAATAATCGCAATAATAATAAAACAGAACAAAAAGAAAAACAAAACAACAACAAAAAGAAAAAAAAAAGAGAAAAGAAAAGGGAAAGAAAAGAGGGGAGGCGAGAGAATAAGGCGGATAAAAGGAGGCCGGGCTGCTTTGCATTGAAGAGCGGGGCGCTATTGAAAGCGCTTGAAAAGCGGCGTTGTCCGGCGCGGGTGCGCCGCGGTATATTAGAGCGGGGCGGCGGCGGCAGCAGCGGCGGCGCCTCCTCCTCCTCCTCTTCCACCGCCACCTCCTCCTCCTCCTCCTTCTCCTCCGCCTCCCGGCTGGCCCACCCCGTGCCGTGCCGTGCCGGAGCGAGCGGCGGCAGCGGCGGCGGCGCTGCGGGCGGGCGGGCGGCATGCGTGCGCCCCGGCGGGCAGCCGCGGCGGCGTGCTCCATCCTCACCCTCTCCCTGCTCCTGGCGCTGCGGGAACAGGTACGTACCGGGCAGCGCCGGGCCGGCCCGCCGCGGCTCGGGGGCTCCTCCGGAGGGCTTGCGGGACATGGGGCTGAGAACCCCGGACAGGCGCTCCCGCGGAGCGGCTCCGGCCGCAGCGGAGCTGCTGCCCTAACTTCTCTGCCGGAGTGCTGCTCGCAGCAAGGCTTAATTCCCCGGGAGTGAGAAATGCAGTTACTACATACCGCGGATTTTCCCTTCCCGAATTTACTTATTTTCCCCCTATTTTATCCTTTTTAATTTTTTTTTTTTTTTAATTAAACCTAATTGCAGCACTGCTGGGGTGACTAATGAGCAGGGTCTGGGTCTCAGCTGGGCAGCTCCAGCTTTCCCCGGCTCAGCTGCAGCCCGGAGGAGCAGAGAGGTTGCTTGGTTGCCTTTCCAGGGTGTGCATTAGCTACATCGTTTTGTTGGGTTTACTCGCGCATATGCACTCTTACCTTGGTTTAGTTTTATTTCCTAACGATTTGAAATCCGTCCTCACTCTGCTTTTTCAGAGTTGGCACTTGGGGTTCTTTTTTAGCACTGATGGCGTTATTTATTTGGGATGATTTATGAACCCTACTCATGGATGTCTGATAGGGGAAAAGCTTGGAGTGGTTGGCTTTGTTTTATTTTTAATACTATGTGTGTGCTTCTTGAAAGCACACTTAAAATTACTTTCTCCTGTCTACAGAGTTGTTGTAGATTGTGTTTGGGGAGAAAAGTGAGGTAACTGTCTGTTTCTTGTTTCTCTTTTTTTTTTTTGTTTGTTTGCTTTTTTGTTTTGTTTTGTTTTTTCCTCCGGTTCTTTCTTGGGATTAACAGGTGACTTTAGCGTCGGGACAGTTCGAGTTGGAGATCTTATCCATGCAAAATGTGAATGGTGAACTGCAAAATGGAAATTGCTGCGATGGCACCCGAAACCCAGGAGATAAAAAATGCACCAGAGACGAGTGTGACACCTACTTTAAAGTTTGCCTGAAGGAGTATCAATCGCGGGTCACTGCTGGCGGTCCTTGCAGCTTCGGATCCAAATCCACTCCTGTCATTGGAGGAAATACCTTCAATTTAAAGTACAACCGGAATAATGAAAAGAACCGGATCGTTATCCCTTTCAGCTTCGCCTGGCCGGTGAGTTGCGTGGCCTGCTCTGGCTCTGCCTCTGTTGGACGGTGCCCTTTGAGATGTCCTTAGTGTTAGAGCTCTAACTCCGTGTGCCAGGGGAAGAGGGACCGGGACTTGGGAGGGAACAGGCATCTTGGCAAGAGTGTCGGGAATCCGCAGCACAGAAATGAGTAAAATGTAGTGGTGTTTTTGTTTTTGTTCCCTGGGGCTCACAATGCACAGCCTGTTAAATTTGAAAGTCAGATGTGCAGTGAGGGGGATCTAAATGGGTCAGGGAAGCAAACCCAGTATCTCTGCACTTTACAGCATGAATAAGTCTCTTGAGACTTAGAAGGTCAGAAGTTCATTTTTTTTTCTTTTTTTTTCTTTTTTTTTTTTTCCCTAACCAGTGAAGTCTTGAGCTAAAGCCAAAAGAGCAGTGGGTTAGGGGCTGTAGAGGGATCCCGTGTGAAAAGTGTGTGTCATAGCTGGCCTCCTTCCCTGGAGTGTGTTTGGGAAGCTTCCTGCTTCTCCCAAGGGGAAATCTCCCTGCACTGCTTGGTGTGGATGGGAGCTGCTGTTGCTGCTCTTGGTGAAGTTGTTGCCAGCTTCCCTGGGAAGCTGACTGTGTTTTGTGGTACTTGCAGACTCCAGAAGGTAAAGACTGAGAAAAGCCTGGACTTAGCTTTTGGTCCACTTCTCTCACTCCTCCCCACAGCACACCTTTCCTGGCTACCTGTCCCTGTGGTCCATAGATTCTGCTTTCCTCTAGTTATGTTTAAAACTGTGGCTAAAGGAGGTGGGGCTCTTTGCCAGGCACTACTTCCAGCGTTGTCCACTCTTAAAAAATGCTGGTCAGCCCTGCAGAGCAGAGATATGGAGGATGGGTGACCCCGTCCTTCATCAGTGATCCTGCTTTGTTGTTGGCCATGGAGAGAACACTCACTTAGATATCAGTGCTGCTTGTTTCTTCTGGGGTGCTTAGGAGGGTTGAAGCTTTGATGGTCAGCTCTGCAGAGGAGCCCTTGACTCCCTGCACAGAAACCGAGGACCATCTTTCCAAAATGGCCATCACCTGGGACAGACACACACACACATGCAGGCTCAGGGGCCATAGGATTTGTGGACATGGAAGAGTGCCATGGCCCTGGATGGCAGGAGGTGTTCTGTTTTTGTGCCCAGCAGCGCTGTGTGCAGGCAAGCAAAAACTGAGGGTGACCGATCCGGGGGAGTTCCTGTGCACAACAACAGTCTGCCTTTTGAGGTAGCTCTCTGGGGATGCTGTGGTACAAATGCTGAAAGCTCCCAAATTTCTGCTCCTAAAACTTTAATATTTAGAGATCACCTAGGAAACAAAACTTTCCCCCCCTCACACACACCCCTTCTCCAGAGGTGCTGAGCAGGCAGTTTCCCACCAGCTGCCTTGGGATATGTTGATGCTCAGCAGTTTTTTCAATCCAGTCATCCTAACCTGGATGCCTAAGGTCGTTTTTGCGAGGGGAGGAGGGCCCGTAGCCGGGCAGGGGTGAGTCCTGTTTCCTATTATCTGCCACTATCCCTGCTGCCGAGGTGCAAGCGTGGGTAGACTCTGCTCCCTCCAAAGATTGGCCCTTCCTAGTCAGATAAGGACTGGTCGCTGGGAGGGCCTGGACTTTTTTAATTTGGTGGAGGGGAGAAGTCCACCCCAAAAGCATTCCTTCTCCAGTTGTTGTGTAGACACCCACTTTGTAGTCCTGCCGCCAAGTGCTGCAGGCAGCCATGTGTTCTTGAAATGTCCTGTGCTGCCTCCTACCTGTCTCCTCTGTCAGTTGTGACTTCTGGAATATCGAGGGCTGAAGAGACACAAGGGAGAAATTAAGGCTCCGTTTTTAAGGAGATAGAATTACAAAGTACAATAGCAGAGTTAACAAAAGTATTCTCTGTTGGAAGTACAAGTCCTTCCTTTCTTTCTTTCTCTTTCTCTTTCTTTTTTTTTCCTGAACGTGAAATGAGATAAAACTGTTATCAAATATGCCATCAAAGGGATAAAGGGCTTTGTAAAAATCTGAGGTATTTGAAGCTCTGCCAATGGCTGTAGTGCTTGTGTTGCAGATTTTGACTTTTTTTTATGAAAAGTCAGGTACATCAAGGATTTTTTTTTTTTAAACTAGCCCCCTATTCTGCTCCCAGTAATTTGAGTGCCTTGAATCTTAAGATATGTTTATAAAAATGGTGTCAAAACTGAACATGTTCCTTCTAACAACCCCTCTCTCCATAGGGCTGGGAAGGGAAATCTGTCTATAGAGGGTGGGTTTGGGGGCGGTGGGGACCCTGGGAGAAGTTTGCTAAGCTTGCCTGCATCTTAGTAAAAGAAATGCTTCTATTGTCCTGCTGAATCTTAATTCAGCACTGGAATCCTGGAGCAGGAGCAGCAGCAAAACTCAGAGCAGCCTTTGAAATGTGTAAAACTCGACAACTTCCGACACCCTGGTTCACAAGCCTGCTATTTTTGGAATAAACTTTTGCTTATTCCCATGCAAAAATGCACTTTTTGAGACTCTGATGAG
Source organism: Acropternis orthonyx (assembly GCA_035583155.1). Lineage (NCBI taxonomy): Eukaryota > Metazoa > Chordata > Aves > Passeriformes > Rhinocryptidae > Acropternis > Acropternis orthonyx. Next base: position 336,497 of record JAWWEU010000111.1, read on the forward strand.
AGTGTTTGCAATTATCAAGCCTGCCTTCCCAGCTTTAGTTTCCATAGGACACAGCTTTTATGCTAGCCATTGTGACTTCCAAATGGCATTTGAACAAAAGAATATCTAATGTGGCAAAGCTCTTACTTGTCTTAAAATTGTGTACGCAAATAATTTTAGGCATTTTCAAAGCTCTACAGATAAAGTAGTAAATTAGTCAACTCAAATCTGATGCTGAAATTTCAGAACTTAAAAAAGTTCTTTAGGTGGGCAGTACTGTGGACTTTAGTAAAAGCTTCAGGTTAGCATTGCATTTACCCATGTGGCTAATCATGAGAGATGTATTTGAATACATTCAGCTGAAAATTGTAGTAAAGGTAATTAGAGCAAGACCAAAGTGTTAATCTTATTGCACTTAAAAATTCATACCTGTCTCTGAATACGTATTGTTTGTGTTCTACTGTCTGAGGGAGACTTTTCTTGGATGTTCCAGCTTGAGTCAGTAACATTAAGAAGTCTTGTTGCCTTGACTACTTTTTAAAAAAAAATAATTAAAAACCCTCTTCCCATGTCAAGCTGCTCCCTTATGCAGTTTGTGAAAAATAGTTGTATTGCATTAGAGGCCTTTATTCATCATGCAGGAGAGGAAGGAGAGAGAGAATGGGCTGCTTTAAATGTATTGTTAGAGTGGGCTTGTAGTTGTAATGTAGATTTGAAGTGTCAGAGTCTTATTAATAACTTATGTGGTTTGCTCTTGTCAGTTTTGATACGTACCCCTGTGAGTAATGGGTGTGGAGATGGTGGGCCATGAATTAATTTAAGTGATGGGAGGTTTGAGTAAGTTGCTAGGAAACAGGGCAGCAGAGCAGCATGAAGGAACTGGAGTGGATCAGAAAGCTGCCCCTGCAGTAGCTGGTAATTCTTCAGTAAATGGAGACAATAGTGATGATGATTTAAAAAATAAATAAATAAAATGCACTTAGGGTTCCTTCTTGCATTCATTTTGAGACTTCACTGACTTTCTTGACAGGCAAGCTTGGCTTTATGAAGCCGTATAAAAAAGCATGGAACAAAAGAATTTCCATGTTCCACTTGTCAAAGTCTGTCTCAACAAGTTTTGTTTCATGGCAGGCACATGCTCTTCTCTGACATCAGTCAGATTTCCTGGCTTCTTAAAGAACCCAAAGTGTGATGTGTGCTGTACCTTAAGGGAGCTGAGCATCAATTAAGTAAGCAAAACTTAGCACCAAACTTTGCTTTTATGTAAAGAAAGATCTTTTGGGGGTTTGGCGAGACTATGAGTAAGAAAGTCAAACTTGGCAATTCCTTTGGTATGCATAGCTCCAATTTCAAACAGCTTGTTTATCCTGAAATTATGATCCTTGTAATTATTTAATATTGGGGCCAATTGTACCAACACACCAGGAAACAACTGAAGTGGAAAAAAACCCTCCAGCATCTAAATGAGTTTAGCATAAAATACAATTAAATAGAGTTTTGAACGTCTTGTTTCAGCCTTATGCTAAAAAGTAAAATAGTCAGCCTTTCCCCATTTTAATGACAAACCTTAGTGCCGCTGGTTCCTGAAGATGTAAAGTATGTTTTCTGGGTAGACATTGTTTTTTCTGGCTAGAAAAAGATAATGAAAAAGCTTTAGTGTTTTTTAAGCTTTGTAAACTTTTTCCTCCTTGTCTTGATACAAAAGGCTTCCAAAATACTAACCTGCAGCTGATATTGAAGTAACAGCTTTTTGAATCTGAGAGAAAAATATCACTTCATTTCACTGCTTTTTTATTTTCTTTTAAACCAAGTATGTCATCACAGTCATAAGACTAAAATTTGGGTTTTGATTTTGTTTTTCTCTTCCTCTTGTTAACTTTTTGAAAGCTTGTAGAAGCAAATGGTAGATTGTTTGAGCTTTTCTTGAAGAATGCAGGATAAGTCAACTTGGAGCATGGGCAGATCAGAAGAAATTTTTGTAATAACAAAATGCATATTAATCAAATCCACACTCTGTCATTTATTACTGAATTAATAATTTAAGATTAAATCTTCAGCACTCAAGTGCAATGTTTTGCCTCGGATTACTATCCAACACAGAGCTGGGAGTATTAAGTGACATCTGAAGCATCATTAGCATCACAGGGCTGTTTTTTCCCAGGACTGCAGAGTAGTGATGCTTCCTTTTGGAGTTTTTGGACTTCTTACATGTTCTTAAGAGTTGCTTATGTTCCAGCCAGTTCAGACCTTCATCTTCTTGGTAAAGCCATTTAACTATATTACCATTAATATGTCTAAAACTAAATCCTCATCCTGCCTGCTCCCAGAATTTTTGTTCTTGTTATAAGAAAGGCTTGCTCCAGTTTAACTTCAGTGGCAGCTGGATTGGGCCTGGCGCTGAAGCTTATTCCTAAACTTTCTCAGACTACATACATCAGCACTGTCAGCTTGTTTATGCAGCTGGAAGTCAGCATGTCTGAAAATGAATTGCATAAAATTGATGCTTTATGCTTAAAGTTCTAGTTCACTCAAGGAAACACACTGCTTCACTGTGGGCTGGAGGCTGGGGTGGAAGTCAACTGGGTCTGAAGCTGGTGAAGTTAGATCTGAGCTATTTATGTATTCCAACTTCAGTTCTTAATGGAGTTCTGATGCCCTGCAAAACAAGAGCCTTAAGCTACAGTTCTTAAAAGTATTTCTCTGTAGATAAAGTATCCTTGTAGGTAATACATAGGACAGGATTGGTTTTGAAACTGAAACTAAACCTGCCTTTGAATTTTTGTAGATTAATAGAAGTTTTCTCTGTTAATTGACTCAGTTTTAATAATTTAAGTGGTAACCAATATGCCTTAACACAGGCAAAGATGTCCAAACTAGAAGCTGTTGCGTTCATTTCTTGTTAGTCTGTGGAGCTCATGGTTCTGTGGTCACTGCTCTGCAGCATAAATTACACCCATTATTCTTGTAGCATTCAGAAGAAACTGCAAAAAGTGGATAGAAGTGGTTAAAGTGGTTTGTAAATAGTCAAACATCCAGACTCCTTTACCAGCTCAACCCAGTTCTTAGGCACTTGGGTAAATAAGTAGAAAGGCTTCTTGTTCAGGCTTGCTCCATGTGAACCTGACTGTTTTGCTTGGCTGGCTACTAGGTATTCTCTCTATTAACCTTGCCACCCTTTTGTAACTGGTGCATTTAATTATCAGTGGGATGCTTTAAACAGGTAGGGGGACTGATAAGAGCCGATAATCTGCTTGTTGGGGAAGCTTGAAAGCAACCATTGACATTTTGGCCTATCTGCTGGTCTTTGACAAGTGGGGCTCCGTGAGAAAATAACTCTGTAACTAGATAAGGTGTTGATTAAAATGCTGCTGTTGTATGAAGCACCCTCGTAGCTGAGATCACTTAAAAACATTAATTTAAAAAAAAAAAAAGTTGCTGTTATACTTTGCCTTTTTTTTATTTTATTTTTAAAGGAGGAGAGGAGAGAGAACCCCAAGTCTCCCCCCCCGCCTCTGCCCCAGTACATTGTTCCATTAATGCATGCGAGTTTTATGATTGGAATACACTGCAGTCCGGCCACCCAGACAGAGGCATTGACTGCTAATATTAACCAAGAACAATAGAGTGGCCATACTGACTGCAGTGAGGATTACAGAACATAATGGGGCCTATCCAAAAATAATGCTAATACAGGACAAGCAACAGGAAGCAGCAGTAGACTCAGCATTGCTCGGCTCCCAGACAAACCATGGACTTACTTCACACAATGGCAACTTCAGCACATTATGTATTCACAGGATACTCATTATTCCAGCAGGCTTGCCAGATCAGAGATCAGCCTGGTTTACTGGATGCTTAAGCGTATGCATAGTTTGGATAGCGGTACTTTTGTGTCCTTCATCATTTGGCAGGAGGGTGGCAGTTGTATTGCAGTGAAGGTCTTGACTTCGTTTACTGCCTTGACTTATGCCAAGGCAGGATGGGGGGGGGAAGTCTCTCCTGGAAGCCACTGATACAGTTAAATTTGTTTTCATGTCTTCCTCTTTCTGTGGCAATGCAGTGTTTGGTGGCACTGACAGCAGCAAAGGAGCTGCTCAGAAGGAAGGCTAGAGGAGCAGCGTGCTGTGTTTCTGTGTGGGCATATTCTGATGAGCCTCTTGGCTGGGCTGCCTGCTCAGGGTTCAGCTGAGCTCTCTGCCGTGACACTGGCTGCGTTTATACATACGGGATTGAGGGAGTAACAGCTTTGTAGGGTGTTGCCTTGTCCTTAGGTAGGCTGTCTTAAAGAAGAGCTTCCTGATGATGTTCCATTTGACTAAAGGTTAAGAGGGTTAGGTGGTTTTCCTCCTTTTCCAAAATATGTTCACATGTCATCTGGCCGAGGCACTGGTTGCCTTTAGCACCTCTGAAGGAATATTCAGTTGTCAAAGCTGACTGTGGTGTGTCTGTAGAGGGCCATCCTGACTTGTCATGGGGTGACAAAGGTACCAAGTGAAAGTCCTGCTGATGTTTAGAGGAAGTGAGTTCTTGACTAGCTTTAATCCTGCCCAGAGATGCCCTTCTCCCTTGCCCTTGGGCACTTTGGGACGTGCCTCAGTTTCCCTCTTCCCTCTCTTATCTTCCAGCTGCAGGGAGGAGGGGCTGCCAGACCTCTTGGCAGTGAGCTGTGTCCTGCTGTGACAGCATGCCCGTGTCCTGGCCATCCTCCCTGGGTTGCAGACAGGGTGTGAGCACCATTCTCAAATGGCCTTCACAGCTGGCAGAGCATGAGGAGATCATTGCTGGGCTTAACCTGCTCTCCTTGTTTGGCAGAGGAGGAGCAGGCGCAGCACTCTGGATGCAAACTTCCCACTGCATTTGTCTAGTCATGGTTTCACATGCTCAGCAAAGGTCTTACATGCTCTAACCACAAGGACAGGAGGGAAAGAAGTTTGACTGGTTGCAACCTCTTTGAAAAGGAGGCCGTCCTTTCACTAACGAGCTGGATGTTTTAATCTGGCTCTGTCCCACTGACTTGCAGAGTGCCTTTAGAAGGCAAAGTACAAAAATACTTCTTTTGGGTGGATGTCTGGATGAAGGGAGGGAAGAAGGTAATCAAGCAGAGAGCTTTAAACACCTTCTGCTTACCTGGAGTTGCCAGCATTTCATTTAAATAACCAGAAAAGAGGTTGCATTGCCCTTTCAGACCCTTAAAAGGGACAGTTTCTGATTGATTTCAGGGTCTTCATAGTCTTTTGAGTTGTATTATCAATGGATCAAGGCTTAATCATGGTGTCTTGTCATTAAAGGAAATGGCTTTTGCACACTGGTGCTTGCTTTGTTTTTTGGAGTATGAACGTGACCATTTCCATCCTCTCCTAGCTTAACTAACAGAAGTTTTGCTTAGATTTGGCCATGCTGACTCGCAGTCCTCTGGGCTGATCAGACTGTGGATGTTCTGCAAAGTGTATGGACTTGCTGTTCCTTTCAAGCTGCCTTTCCTCTCCAGCCACAATCCCTGCCTTCTGGTCAAGCTCAGGTTTACAGTGGCTAATTGGGTGTGACTCTGAAAAGTTCACTGCTGCCTTGTTGCCAAGGACATTGCTTTGATGGAATAAGGTGCATGATGTGGAATTCTTGTGTCTGGATATATATATTTATTCAAAGATGGGCAGAGGTCATCTATGAGCATGGGAAAACTTAAACCTCCATGCTGCAAGCAATCATTCCTGAGATATCTGAATCGTTGATCTATAGAGTGGGGATGATATGCACTTTTAAAAAATCTCAACAGTGCAGCTTTGCACAGAACTGCATTTTTTGGGGGGTGAGGGAACCAGCTAGAGGTATGTGATAATTGGATTGTTGAGAGGGGCTTGCTACTCCGGGTGTCTGTGTGTCTTTTGTGTAAGTGTCCCATCTTGAACACAAAGTCTTGGGTTTTGTGGTTTTTTTCTTTTTTCCCCATGCTGAGAGGGACAGAGCCAAGAGATCAAATGCCATTCATTGTATCATCCCTTTTCAGGACAGGGGTTCTTCATTTAAAATATTCTGAAGAGGTGAGAGGGGGCACATAGAAACAAGGGAATTGCTAGGGTAGGTCTGTTTCTCTTGCATTTTGCTTCCATCCAGATAAGCAGAAGCATCTCTTCTCTTCAAACAAACTCCTGTGTGGTGTTGGAAAGTGGTCACACAAGTATCTAGCAACAGTAGCACTCAGAGAGAGGATTCAGCCTTTCCTTTCCTTAAGGGCTAGGTGTGTTGGTAAACAGTCCTGAGAACCAGCAGGGAACTGTTGCTATGAGTTTAGACAAAATATCTTCCAAAACAATTACGCAAGGCCGAAAGGAAAACATCCTTAACTTTATTGGAAGTAGTGCTAGTTGCCATCATTCATTCTCTGTATCATAATATTTTTTTTTCAAGCTTGCAGTAACATGTTGTGCTTGTGCTGCTTAATGTTGGTAATTAAACCACTGAGGAAGCACCCAAGATAGTGCAATCTGCATCTGTAATATGTCTTGGGAGTTCTATTCTGGTTTTGTTTGTTTGGTTTGGGGTTTTTTTACCACTGACTTGTGTAAGGACTTCTTAAATCTGTTTTAAACAGTGTTAGGTGATCCTGTTGTGTTTTATTTTATTTTCGGAGTTTCTTTCAAGTTGTCAGACTTGGTCTAGAATAGTAACAACTCGCTTTTCATGAAATATTAACCAAAAATGGTTTGGGCCAGTGGAGCCTCTGTATAGAAGTTTGGTCGCATGTCTTGGCTTGTCCAGCTTTGCTTACTTTTGGAAGCATTTTCCCACAGTTATCAGTGAACAGAATGGAATCCTAGTTTGCTTTGAATATGGAACATATTTAGGCTATATTGCAAGCCGGTGTCCATCACAAACTAGGTTTTCATTCAGAGGCTGCATGCTGTGTCCAGTCGTGAGAAAGCAGTCTGCTCTAACTCCTTTTTTTTTTTTTTCCTTCCCCCCTCCTCCTTTTTTGTTTCCTCTCCTCTTAAGGAATCTGAGGTCTGCCTTGCCCCCTTGCACCTTGTAGCAGCTCACTCTCAGAACTGTATTTTGGTTTCTGTTCCACAGAAGGTGCTCAGCACTGCAGACCACAAATGAGCAGGCTGTGACTGAGCACAGATACAATTAAGAAGAAATAAACCTTACTATGCACAGCTGCTAATGGCAAAGCATCAAAACCCTTCATAGGGAGTTTTTGTTCTATTGTTGTTCTACTCTCCAAAAAGATGTTACATTTATTGCCTTATCTGTAGTTATTATTAACACTTTTTACTTCTCAAGTCTTAAATATTTATCTTCAGCTTTTTTTTTTTTTTTTTTTCTTTTGGAAGGGAGGTGTTTTGTTTTGGTTTTGAATCATTGTGTAAGTTTGGACATGGCTGGCTAAATGGCAATTTTGAAAGATACAGCTTGGATAATAATATCTCGGAGTAGAGCTGGAGGAGGAGAAGATATTTTAATGGCCCTTGTTCTCAAGCTAGGATTGAAGATAAAGGTGGCTTAGATGTAATAGCTGGCATCTTTCCAACCCATGGAGTCACTTCAGTCAGTTTATGCTTATGATTATTATTACTGGAGTGCTGGAGAGCTCATTGGCAGCTTGGAGCATCTGTAACTGTGACACGGGGTGGGTAGTGCGGCTTCCCTTTCCCTGCTCTTCCAAAGAGTCTGATCTTAGACTTTGTTTTACAATGCTTCTCTCTCACCCCACCCCCTTCCCATATCCATCAGTTCTTCCCTCAGTTACCTGATACTTGTGGGAGCTGCGATGGCCCTCATGCAGACAAAGCTTTCAAAGGGGGTGCTGAAAAGCAAAGTCCCTGGAGACTGTGCTGTCAAGGCAGGGCACAGTAATCTTAGCAACACTTCTTGCTTTCAGGATGGCTGGGGGAAGGGACATCAAGACTGCTGTTCTGTAACTGAAATTCTTTTGAAGCAGTTTTTTGAGGGTGGGGGGTTGGGTTTGAGTTTGGCTTTTTTGGTGCTGCTGTGCTGTCCCACTGCTTTGTGTCTTCCATGTGCCATTCTTCCACACATGCTTTACTGCGGCTACAGTGCAGTGTCAAAGGCTGTACTTCCTGGTTAAGTACATAAGATGCTTTAATGATGACAAAGATGAGCTATCCAAGGTGAAAGGTCTTCTAAGTCAGACTGGATAAGGTAGCTTACAGGCTTTCAAGAAGGTCATGTTTGTCTCAAGTATAATCTTTTACCTATTTCTGTTTTCAAGTATTCTGCTTTGGAGCAGAGACCAGAATTTTTCTTTTTAATTAAAATTGTTGGGGCGGGGCGGGGGGGGGGGGGGGGTTGCCTTTTTTTTTTTTTTTTCCCCCTTAGTCATGTTTGGCTTTGAAATTCACTTTTATTTATCTTTTGCAGAGATCCTACACATTGCTTGTTGAGGCATGGGATTACAATGATAAATCCACGAGTAAGTACTCATTCCACTGG
>JAWWEU010000111.1:345026-543902 GCA_035583155.1 Acropternis orthonyx
TCTTTCTGTTTTTTCTGAAAGAGAATCATTATGATTGAACGGTATCACATAGCTGAATTGAATTTTTTTTTTTTTTCCCCCTTAGTCATGTGTGGCTTTGAAATTCACTTTTATTTCTCTTTTGCAGAGATCCTACACATTGCTTGTTGAGGCATGGGATTACAATGATAACTCCACGAGTAAGTACTCATTCCACTGGTTTACTTATTTTGGACACCTCTGTTTCCTGTGCATTGAACTGCCTCTGGTAGTTTAACCATCTTGCTGTGAATTAGAGCACAGGGAGAGGGAAAAGTTCTCCCCTAAACAATTCGGAGGAATTCCTCCAGGCTCTTCAGCAGCTTGTCTCCCTTTTTGCCTGCAGAGGGTGAGTAGCTCACTCACTTAGGCACCAACAGTTTGATGCCTAAAAATAGATGCTGTTAATTCCTTCTTTCTACTTAGGGAGAATAAAAGCCAAGGGATTTATACAGGTTTCTTTGTTGGGATTTTTTTCTTTTTTAATTAGGAGTAATATTCAGAAGCCTAAGTCTTGTTTTCACTTAAGACCTCTCTATAAGATATGTACTTTGAAAACTGATCGTGCTGCTTTAAGAAAAATAGAAAAACATAAAATCTCCATAAGACTTGGTACAGATAAACATCTAATGACTGTAGATGACAAATAGGAGTGACTACCAGGTCTTCCTTAGGAGTTGTATGTCTAGGAATTGATATTCAGGGGTTGAAAAGTATTTACCAAACAGTACCTGGTAGAGCTGGGTGGGAATCTTTCACCTGCAATGTCTTTGGTTGGTTTCAGAAATGTTCTGTAAAGCTTTTCCCGTTGACTAGAGGAAGCTGCACAGGGTCTCTTGGCACAGGAGCTGTTCTGCTTTTTGCCTACTCTTACTGAGGGACATGGGCAAAACTAGCTGTATTTTCAGTCAAAGGCTTTAAGAGTGTGTGTGGTAAAAGCCACAGAGAGAGTATGAATCTGAACTCATAAAGCCTTTTCCTTCAACAAGGAAGCAGCAGCACTGTAGCCCAGCTCACAGAAATCTTATAGCCTTTCCTTGTAGTCTGCTTTGGAATGCCACGTGACAGACAGGCAGGAATGAAACGGGCCTCACACCTCTGGAGAGAAAGGTCTTGTAGAAATGCGCACAGTGCTGTGCTTTTAGGGTTTTAATTGGAGAAGAGTACACGACTTAGAATGGCTTTTGAGTCTGGGAACCTTTCTGCGCAGATCTGTTCTTTATACATATATATTTAAACATACATGGGATGTTCTGTTAGTTCTTAGTTCCAGAAAAGCAGTTGTCCATTGCAGTTGATTAATGTGACCTGTCAGGGGTGGCCTCAACCAGCCATATTCAGCACTGCTGCACTACCTTTGATTCCAGGCTCTACCCTAGTCACGAGCAGGGCTGGGAGACTTCTTGGAGACTTCTATGGAGTGTTTTATGGAGGAGAGGAAAATAGATGCTGCAGCAGCAGCGTTGTATTACAAACGGAAGATGACTGAATTCAAAATGAAAGTCATGTTTATAGTAGGATCTGAGAATTTTTTCAGACTGGGTCTCTGCCACTTTTACTATTATTAGAGCTCATCTTTTTTCATGAAACAACTGCATTTCCAAAGCTACACAAAGAACCCTTTCTTTGCTTTCATATTCTGGAAGTACAATTGTCTTCAGACAAAATTGCCTCATTTCTCAGCAGTGCATTTGACCAAGTGCAGACATGTTCTTGCATATGTTCCTGATCTGCATTCCTGCTCTGGCTTTGCTGTCACTTATCCATCTGTAGGTCACTTCAGTCACTGCATTGCACAAAGCTTTTCCTTTGTGCCACATTGCTTGACTTACAGTCAGCTTTCTCAGAGCTGAACAGTAAGTCTTGAAGAACTAGTTAAGAAAATGATTAGAAGTAAGCCATTGTCATCATATAATGTGATGAGTGTTTTTTTGATGTCCAGAATTTTCTTTTACCGTAATTGCCACTTAATTGTAAGGACCCTGCAAGAGCTCTCAACAGTAAAAGTGGGTTTAGTAAGCTTTGTGTAACTTCTCAATAGCTCTAGCATCCTCTGCTCAATGCAGTTGTTAGGAGATCCTAGAGTGGATGCTTCCTTCCCCCCTCTACATTCCACTCCTCCTACGTTCCCTTTACCACATACTCTCTCTTGTCTCACTTCCAAGAGTGGCTTGCAGTTAAATTCTGGCCCTGTTCAAAGTTGATGAGAATTGTGCTTTGTTGGAGCCAAGATTCAACTCAAATGGTTTTTCTTACTCTGCTTCTTGTCTAGTTGCCATCTTGCTACTGTTGCTTCATACATAAAGCTAATGGGGCTGACATTGCATCTCAAACTATGTCAAAGAGCTATTGTAAATTACCGGTATCAGTTGCATGTGAATTCCAGTCGGGCATAAGAGACTTCAGCACAATGTAAACCAAGCCATAGCTGGAAGTTGTCTGAAACAAAGACTTTCAAAAATAACTGTGGTGTCCTTGGCCACCCAAACTGCTCAGAGGAGTCTGGGCTTTTTTGTTGTTGTTTTTGCTTCCTGATGCTGCATAGTTGTAATTGCCAGACAGTGGAGCACTGAAAAGCAAAGGTGGGCAGGGAAAATCTCATTTCCTTGTGCCTAAAACCCTTGATACAGTTGCCCACTGAATAAAAGAAAGATTAGTAGCTTTGAAGTGTAGCCACAAGAAGTGAATGAAACCACCAGACTGTCTGACAGTGCAGAGCAGAAGCTCAGGATGTACAGAAAGCCTCTCTCTTCCACTTCATCAATTCCTAATGGGTTAATGCTTCCTCTAACCTTTCTATCAAAGCATGGAGTTCTGAGTCAGATGATGGCAGGGGAGTTCAGAAGATCCCTTTCTCTCAAGCCTGGCTGACTGCTGCTTTTTATTTACTTAACCAGTCTGCTGTGTTGGGGTTGCTTCCTATAAAACTTAAACTGTGGCTGGTGCAAGCTGAGAAGGGCAGAGTTGCTGTAATGCCTCCCCTGGAGTCTGGGTCAGCACCCCTGTGTAAGTGCTCACTGACGGGTGGGAATAGGCAGGGTGGAGAAGGTTTTGTACAAGAAGGAACATGCCAAGGCTTCATTGTGAAAACTGGGTGATGGCTAATGGAAAGGGATGTTAAACCTGGGAGACGTCACTTGAATTTGGATGGATGGGGGTAGCTTTGTAACGTGTATCAAAGGGAAGAAATTTTATCCATGGTCCAAAGTGAATTGCAGCTGGGCTTCATCTGAGCCCTTATTAAAAAAAAAAAAAAAAAAAATTAAGTCCAGTGGACTTATAAGGGTGTTTCAGTTTGAGTTCAGCCTGCGTGTAAGGTCTCAAAAGAGTCTGCCTGGAGTGAGATGTCATACACATACAGCAAGGACAAGCTCCCTAATGAGCTGGCAGATAGGAGAAGAATGGTAGAGCAGAGACAAGAGGAAAGATCCCTTTTCCAAGGCAACTGCCTCTCTGGTGGCAAGGACTGAAATAGGTGTCAGTGGTATGTTCCCAATGGGGAACAGGAAAAGACTGGAAAACAACAAGTGTGTGTGGCAGGGGGGTTTGCAGAACTGAGTGTCATTCTTTTTCTTATGCTGCTTAAGGGAGAGAAGGAGAGAGGTGTTTTACTCCCAAGAAGTAGGATGTCTGTATGCACACTCAGTGTTTGGGGAGGTGCATTTGCTTTCCAGCTGTGCTGTGGATGGGGTGTATCCTGGCAAGTGCAGCAGAGCCGCCTCCAGCACGCATGAGTGGAACTCTAATTGCCAGACTAGCCCCATTCAAGACGAGTAGATATGTATCTGCTTAAGTGCCTCTTAGAATTAGTCAATAATCTTGCTGATGAGATCTCAGAGCTTTACACCTGCACATGCAGGACATGATATTGCTCTGGATGTACCAGTATGGAAAAGTCCTTAGGCATCTACATTACTTGTGAAGGGGATGTAAATTAATAAAGGCCTGTGTGCATTTGAAAGTCTGACACACAGATGTGGGGTTGGGGGCTTGGTGCCAATGAATAATAAACTGATTTAAATAGAAAATAGTAGAGAACCAGAAATACCAGAAAGTGAATAAGAAGTTGTTGCCCTTAATTTCACACTGTAAACACTGGAGGAATGCTGTAGTCTCAAGCCATGAATGCCCCTCAAAATGGGTAAATGCTCATGATGTCTGTGTATTTGACACCCTTCTGGGACTGTGCTTTGACTTACTGTCATTCAAAGCTGCAGACAAGCAGGCATCTAGTGGTGCATCGACAATGGGTATCTGAGGCTTGAGAAGCCTGTTGGGAAATTCTTTTTGGAGAGCTGCAAATCAAAGGTCCTTAGCAATACATTTAAAACTGTTTTAGATTAAAAACTGCCCATGTGTCATCTTAAGGTTTACGTAGCGACTTCATTAATCTTCAGCTCTGCCTTGTGTAAAATTCCCAAATGTTCTTTCGTAGTTGTTGAAAGAACAAGCTGCACATCAGCACATTTTAATTCTTAACACTCAGATGTGCCAGTACTTCACGCGCTGCTTCTAACACATCACTGGCAAACGGCCCTTCTACCTAAAATTCTTCTATCACTGGATTATGCTCCCGTGTACTTATTGTTGGGTTTGTACTATGTCTGTGAGGATATTTTGGCTGTTTTATGATAAACTTTCACGGAGCTGTCAAGTGCTGGCTTGCAGCAGGTCATAAGGCAGTGTCAGATCGTTTAAGTCACAAGACCTGGACTACAAAGTGAAATACCACAGATATATACAATGTTCTAAGCTAATGTGAAATATTATTATTTCAAGCCATAATTTAGACTGTTGTAGGGCTCTGAAAGCCAGAAGACTTCTGCTGGAACTAAATGTCAAGTGCAAAGCCTAAACTTCGAAATGGTCTATAGAGAGAAAGGGAATCTATAGCACGTAGATACAGTAGTTTGAGTTTTCTGCTTTGAGCTCTGGTAGTCTTCAATTTTTACTGTCAGCTGACATCCGAAGAGAGAACTTCCATGGCATTCCTCACCCAAGACCTGGTGAGATTGCTGATGTCATCTGAATGCTGGAGTTGCCAGTTTTCAATTTAGTGTTTGCACAGAAGGCTGCAAACCTTCAGTGTGTAGACATGGCTTTATTAGGCTATTGTGGAATGATGTTTTTGTAAATATTCCAGTTGAAAACAAAACTAGTGCCATTAATGGAGAAGCAGGGAAAACAACATTTTGTACCAACCCTATTGGAGCTAGAAGCAAAAGCAGCTGAATTTTCTTCAATCACAGCTGTATGATTCTCACTGGATGCCCTTACACTGCAAAAGGGATGAGTGATTGGCAGTAACCAAACAGTCTCTTTTGATTTCAAGCTTTGTTCTGTTTGATAACGCTGCATGCGTGTTTCGGTTAATGGTTTGTAGCTCCAGGGCAGCCTTATCTTACTCTCTAGAACAGAAAATTAATAAAACCAACTGGCTGCCTCAGAGAGTCTTGCCTGTGAAGCTGGAGAGCTGTGATGTGGGAGTTAATGATGATACCTAGACGAAGTTTTAACTCTGCCATCTCTCCTGACTCGTAGATCCCGATCGCATTATTGAGAAGGCATCCCACTCTGGCATGATCAATCCGAGCCGTCAGTGGCAGACCTTGAAACATAATGCAGGAGTTGCCCACTTTGAGTATCAAATCCGTGTGACTTGTGCAGAACATTACTATGGCTTTGGCTGCAACAAGTTTTGTCGACCAAGAGATGATTTCTTCACACACCACACCTGCGACCAGAACGGCAACAAGACCTGCTTGGAAGGCTGGATGGGACCAGAGTGCAACAAAGGTTTGTGACAAACGCTCAGCCCCCAGCTGACCAGTGGGCTTGGGTAGGATTTGAGCACATCATATCCAGGGTGCATTCAGTGGGCAGTTAGTGCAGACAGGGGGGCAGGACTGACAGGACAGCAACCAGCTCTCACTCAGAGAGCCCAGGGGCAGGAGAAAATGAGTTTCTGCCTTGTGTTACAATCTCGGAGAGGTCTGATGAGTACCGGGCACTTAGCAGATGTGTTCTTCTCTGATTATCCACATCTTTGCCCTTGGGAAGAAAACCCAGCCCACTGACTTCAATGGGAGTTCTGCTGCTGACTTCAAAAAGGATTTCCCCTTTGGTGCAGAACTTCAAGACAAGCAGGAAGGAGAGACTTGTTTTAGAGCTGACCTGGCAAGTGTAGAGCTTTGGTGTTTGAAAAGTCCCAGGCTGTTTTTTCTACCTGAGATCATGTTCAACATGTTTATTAGGGAATGGCAACTTCCTATGTAATTTTAGAAGGAGAAAGCAGGACCTAGTAACAGACTTATCAGCATGTCTTGCTGACTGAGTTTTACCTGCAATTTGAATAAATGCTCATCTTAATATCCTGTGTGTTCAGAAATATGTCCAGAACTAAATCCAGAGTAGTTAAAAGCTGCTTTGAATTAGGTGTGAAGTCAGAGAGAGTGGGCCAGTTCACCTGCAAAAGACAGAGAAGGGAGACCTGTGGACTTGAGGTGACCTGAGCTCTCCTGGGCAGGCTGGTTTCTCCTGCATAGAAACAGCTCTTTGAGCAGCACTGGGTACACGATTCCTCTGCAAAGCCAGAGACATAGATTTCCTATAAAAAGAAAAAGCTGATATGTTTCCTATCACAGAGAGTCACCCACCTTGGTTTTCCTTCCTGTAGACTTGATATGAGAGACTTGTTAAAACCTTGGATTTAGTAGGATTACAGTGGTGGTTAGAGATTAAAACATTCCCACGAGTGTGAAGGTGCCGGAAGCGGCAGTGTGCTGATACTATTCTTTTTTTGTTGTTTTAACAGCTATTTGTCGTCAGGGATGTAGCCCCAAGCATGGTTCTTGCACAATTCCAGGAGAGTGCAGGTAAATGCTTCCTATCTGTCCTTGTTTCCCCCCCACACTCCTTCCCAACTAATTAAACAACTGATGTTAAACACAATAGGATTGGGGAGGGAGGGTGTTTTGGGAGTTGTGTTTTTGACCAAGGCACATTATTCGTGCTGAGTTGCCCAGAATAAGAGGGGAGCAGGCTTTTAATGCACTGATAATTTTAAGAAGCTTTTGGTTTGTGAAATGGTAGCACTGGGAAGAGAGGAGGGGGTATGGGATAAATCGTGTGAATGCTGCCTAATGAGCACTAACTAATTGTTTCTGCATAAATAGTGTGAATATTTTCTGGGTATGTTTTTCCAAACAACCTGATTAATAGGCTTTTTCAACCCCAAGCTTAAAGTACAGTGTGGCTTTTCTCTCCCCTTCTCCCTTTCACTCTTTCCCCCTTCTTCCCTCCCACCCCCTGCTTTCTTCCATCAGTAGGCGAAAGTCAAGCATTCTTTAGAATGGGATTAGTTAAATCTCTCGGTTCCTTTACCATTGTGAGCCAGGCTCCGAGTGCTGAGAGGTTAATGGCTGGGATGAAATCTTGTCAGTAGGCTCCCATGAATGCCGAATTTTGCTGCCATGCTTTGAAGTCCATTCTGTCCTGGCAAGGAGACAATGAAAAGCAGTTTTCATCCATAACCCAACAACTAAATATTTGGAATGCCTTAAAATATTCAGCATATATTTACAGCACAGGGAAGTTTACTCCCTTACCCTTACAGGGTTAGTGAATATTAAATGTGAATATTCTTCAGCAACAAACATGTTCCAAGCTGCTGACTGTAACCCTTTATCAGTTTACAACTGAGGGTTTGTGAGGTTAAAAAAAGGTTGATATTGATCCCCTGTAGAAAGGGTTAAAAGTAAAGGTTGGGTATTCATGAATAAGACTCAGAAGTCTGAAGGAGTGGAAAGTAGTTTTTCTGCCTGCCAAGCATATTGGTGGATTCTCTGTTGCTGCAAATTTTTGCAGGAAGTGGCCTGCTTGACAAGCCGGAGTTCAAACAGGAGCTACATCTGGGGTGTCTGACAGACTGTTGTATAAGAATTCAGCCTAGATAGCCATAGTGGTTAGTTTGTTCTCTCTGTCCCTCTAACATATGCTTCGAAACAAACAAAATCATCAAAGAACGTTCTGACAGTGAGGTAGGAAGTAACTTTGCATCCTCACAAGAGCCATGGCGAAGTGAAAGTCGAGCTGCAGGATGGACTGTTATCAGACCTTCAGTGATTTTAATGTTTAGCAGCACTGATATGAGCTGGTCAACCCCCAGAACACCAAACCTAAATACCTTTTTTCATTAAAGAAAAAGAAGCCTAGGAAGTAATAGGGAGTTTTGAGGGGGCCAGATGGTGAGAGGAACGAATCAGGCAGGGCTACCAGTGATTTGTGCTTCTGTCATCAGAATAAACATGCCTTGTAGGGGTTGCTGTCTCCTAGTCAGAACAACAGGCTTTGTTTCCAGATTTTTTTTTTTCTTTCCTTTCTCTTTCTAAGTCTCTTGCCTCCCACTCACTGCCCAGACATGCACTAGTGCTCTTATTTACTTAAGGTGCAACTTTCCCACACTTGATTTGCATAGTCTTGAAACAATGCTGTCCTTCTGGTGCTTTCAGATAACTTCTGCTTGCCAAGTTAGACCACTATCTTTAAAGTGAACACAGAAACAAGATTTTATTCTCTTTTAAGTTTTGATGAGTCATATAGCCTGTATGTTACAAATGCAACAGAGTTTAAAAATAACATCCCAGCAGAAACTGCTCTGTGTTCTGGTATAACAGACAACTCCAAACGTTCCTAAAATATCCTTTTCCCTTTCGGTGCGAGTCACTTTCTTCAGTGCAAGCCAGCCAACAAAACCATTTTTACTCATGAATCACTATACAAGGAAAGTTAACTTGAAATTTCTCATGAGAAACTGCTGCATGCATATTATTAAACAAGAATTATTACTGTGAATCTTCTTTTTTCTGGAATTGCTATCTAACTTTTATTTCTAAATGCCCATAGCCTTATCCAATTTTGTTTGCTATGTTTTGAAGCTGATGTCTGAAGAAAGTAGTATCTTTGGCTCTAAAGCTCATGGATTTTTTTTCCTGTGTGGTGTTTGGGTTTTTTTTTTAATTAGTTTGTTTCTCTTTACACTTGTTTTAAAGAAAAAAAAAAACAAACCCACCACCACTTTGATTTGACAGGAAGAGTACAATTCTCAATTTGAATACCTGTTTTTGCAGGTGAGGTCCCTTAGTTTGGTTTGTGTGCAAGTTGCTTTGAATGCAATACAAATTAAAAGGGTATGTTCCTAAATTTTGATCTTTGTACATTCTTATTATATTCCCTATGCAGGAGGATTTAGGCACTTGAGAGAGGTTGTTTGGCCTTATCTGGTTTTCTTTCATGTTCTCTGCACACAAAGACACATAAGTTGGACTGGCTTTTTTTGTTAAAACACAAACTAATAAGAATTTCCCATTGAGTCTGATTAGGCTGCTATTGAAATAGCTATTAAAGAAAAAAGTTAATTAGGATGCAGTTTGTCACCTGAGATTTTTAGAAGGGAAGTCAGACTTACGGGAGGCTGTGTGTGATTACCCACTGGATAGATCCTTCTGGCTTTTTCCCATGAGAAGAAATTGCCAGCAGAAGAATGGTGGGGGGTTTTACAAATAGAAAGCTTAGCTGACTTCTGTAGCGCTGAGGTTTGTTTTCATAATTTAGTGACAGCTTAGTGCATAATTGCTGCTGATCAATTACTCTCAGGACCTGTTAATGAAATACAGTACATCAACAAACCCTTGCTTTTCATTTTCAACTTGTTTTGCTTGTTTCTATCTATAGATCCACTTTAATTTGAAGAATTCTTGGTCTGTCTTGCTAGTGAGAACTGAATGAATGCCAAAATGAGCTTTCCCTTAAGGGGGCTTTACTTTGAAAGAACATCTTCCTTTTAAGTAGAGAAATCAGGTAGCTCATTGATAGTGGCAATAAATAATTCAAATATTAATAAATTCTTCTTCAGACATTAAAGTTTTCAGAACTGGATGTGTTTTAGTTATTACCTGAAAAGAGGTTATTGGCATAAATCAAACTCTGAAACACACCAACAGCTGATCTTTGAACACATGTAAAAGCCTCACATGTGCTGTTTTCTTTCATCCCTTACTGTGGCCCAGTCCATACTGGCTGTGTGTGTCTCCTCATTTGGAATAAGGCTGGTTTCTGATGGAGCAGGGAACTCCTCATGCCTTGCTACTGCCTTGCCAAGGGCTCAGAGTTGTGGTTATGGTTTTGTTTGTCTTCCTGCAACCCCAGCATGGCTGAAACGCCTGGAACCTTATATTCATGAGGATCTCTGGATAACTATTGTTCTCGCTGACTTCTTCTCCCCCCCCTCAATTTATAAAGCACCCTGTCAAAGTCCAAAGATTGATTTGTAGTGCACACCCACCCTCTCTGCCACATTTATATGAGGCTCCAAAAGAGTATTATTGTGCTGAATGGCCTCATGCTGGTTCTCTCAGAACAGTTATTCTTTTGTCAGGAGGCCGACTACAGAGACCTTGGCAAAACTACCAAAATGTTTGTTTACAAGAAACCATCAAACAATCCTTGAATAGCTTCTCCCCTCCCCTCATCCTGCCCTTCTCCCCCACTTCCCCAGCCTTTCTCCAAGCTTTGGAGTTCCACGCTCACAGTGACACACAGCAGTTCTGACTGGCTTTTGGTTTGTTTCCCTGTTCTGATTTTTTTCCTTTTTTTTTTTTTCCCTCCTCTCTCTTTAACCAAAGGTGTCAGTACGGATGGCAAGGCCAGTACTGTGATAAGTGCATTCCACACCCAGGATGTGTCCATGGCACTTGCATTGAACCATGGCAATGCCTCTGTGAAACCAACTGGGGTGGTCAGCTCTGTGACAAAGGTATGCTAATCCCACAGAGAGCCGATGGAACACTTGAATGTTAACGCTGGCAGGCTCTGCACGTGAAGCTGAGAGAGCCTCCTGAAACACGCTGGGAGTGCGTTGTCCTTCAGCTGCTTGGCGTTGTCTCCACTGCTGTTCTGGCATGGTCAGCGTGTGTCGTTAACTTTTCCCTGCCCTGTCATACTCTTGTGTGCAGATGCATTTTGTAAAGGCTCTGGAATAACAGAACAAAGCATGCACGTGGTGGTGTTTCTGTTGCTTTCCATGGTGTTAATGCTCCTCCCCTCTTGCAGATCTGAACTACTGTGGAACCCACCCACCGTGTTTGAATGGTGGCACCTGCAGCAACACTGGCCCTGACAAATACCAGTGTTCCTGCCCTGAGGGCTACTCGGGACAGAACTGTGAAATTGGTGAGTGTTTGATGTAGCTGCTGAGCTGCCACTTGACAGTTAATTCTTGCCAGCTTTAAGTGGCTGGGTTTGGATACGCTCTGAGATTGAGGGAAAACTCATTGCTGGTGTAGCTATCAGGACTGGGTACAAAGAGCCAGACTTGCTGTTCATTCTTCATCATGAGCTTTTGGTACCTCTGAACATCAGCCTCCTGGCTCTTGCAGGAGTGCAGTGCAGCAAGAGTAATGATGATGTGTCCAGAGCAGAAAGAAGCGTGTTGGGGGAGCAGGGGGTAGTGTCTGGTGGTGTTGCTGCCTTTTGTCCCATGGGGTGCCTCTGTCCCGGTGCAGCGGAGCACGCCTGCCTCTCCGATCCCTGCCACAACGGAGGAAGCTGCCTGGAGACATCGACGGGATTTGAATGTGTGTGTGCGCCTGGCTGGGCTGGACCAACTTGCACTGATAGTGAGTTCTTTCAAATTTATGTGAAAAAAGTGCTAGTTTGCCAGTTTAGATCACTCTTTGTAATCACTGATAAACTTGCAGGGCAGCCTACTTAACCTTTCCCAGCTTGTGCATTGGTTCCTGGCAGCCGTTTATACCCCCATGTGCTCTCTTCCCCTTTGCTGGTGCCGAGGTTTTTGTTTGTTAACTGCCAGAGGGAAGAATGGCCAAAGGCTTCTTGAAAGAAGCAGAATGCTGGATTTTTGTAGTATTCTGGCAAGTTGTTTAAAATGCTGTTTAGAGGGACTGGCTGCATCAAAGGATAACATCCACTTGCAAAAAGGCCATAGGGGTAAACTCTTTCCCCCGTGCTTTAAACCCCCTTGCATGCTACTCTTGTTTTTAAAGGAGGCTTTTGCTGAAATCAGAGATGACCTAGAAATTCCAAGTAGCAGTCCTGTTGTCTTTACAGTCCTGGGGGAAAACCCAAGTAGCAGCAGCCATTTATCAAATTTGTCAGTTACTGCCATTACCTATTTGGTAGCGGAGCTAAGCCTCTCCTTACTCTGCTTTACAGATATTGACGATTGTTCTCCAAATCCCTGTGGTCATGGAGGAACTTGCCAAGATCTAGTTGATGGATTTAAGTGTATTTGCCCACCTCAGTGGACTGGCAAAACGTGCCAGCTAGGTGAGAACTGGTTTTCCCTTCATCCAATGCTGTTCTGGACTGGGGAGAGATAAATGCAAAAGGTACCATGGTCTAGCCATGGTACCAAGGACAGCCGTGCCCTTTGCATGAGGCATGTTTGTTTCTAAAGCCTATGGATGTATTCTGGCCCATTGAGAACATTCAGTGTCTGTTTGCAGGACTGGGGTCTAGGGCAGTCTCCAAGCGTAGTGCTGCTTTCATCACCTTATTACTGCTGTGTGCTGGCAGTTGAAGGAAATGGTTAACTGTGAGCCATCCTTGAAACCAGAGCAGCCCAGAAGAGGGGAGGGTGCATGTTGTGCCTGCCAGTCCCACCCCCACATGTGTTTCTCCCTTTAGCCTGTGAGAAAGTTACTGTATCTCTTCAGCCATGTCAACTCCTCCAGACCAAGGAGTTCACAGCTGGGTTCCAAAATGTGGATGATCTCATGGAGAATGAGCTGGCTGCATTCCTTACACAACACATTTCATCCCAATGACCAGGCTGCACCATTTCTCCTTCAGAACACTCAGCTGAGATGTGTCGGGGGGTGGGAGAAGTTGCTCTTAATGAGTGGCTGGGTAATTATCAAGTAATTAGTGTAGCCTGTATGTTCTAATTGCAGAGAAACTGAAAGAGCCTTCAGAGACTGATGTATGATTGACTTTTCTTCGTTCCAGTCACGCTAATCCATGCTGTACAAGTTCCTCTTAGCTCTGAAGGAATTGCTGATTGCTGGGAGAGCCGGCTGGGGGCTTTTCCCTTGCCCCCTACCCTACAAACCCTGCATTGGGCTGTTCCCCTTGGTTTTTCAGATGCGAATGAATGTGAGGGCAAACCCTGTGTCAATGCCAACTCCTGCAGGAACCTGATTGGCAGCTACTACTGTGACTGCATTACTGGCTGGTCTGGCCACAACTGTGATATCAGTAAGTGTCCATATCCTTGGGTTTATTAAAGGCCAGTTCTGTGGGTATATGTCCGTGTGCCACTGAGCTCTAAGCTCGGATTTAAACATCGGGCAGAGCCCCAGCAGTTGATGTTTTTAGAAAGGGAGTAGTTGGTGCAGAATGAAAATACACAATTTTATCAAAGTCATTTGCCTGTACCATAGCTATATTCTGATAAAAGGGCTAAAACAATGATGTGAAGTTTCACTGCCTCTCATAGAAAAATCATGAAAGGTTTCCCACCCATTATAACAACCTTATCTCAAGGAAGGCATGCAGGAAACTTGACAAAAGGTTTATCTAGCTGCAGTTTTAGAAAGACCTGAATTCTCTTGTCTAGTGTAAATATATTTTTGCCTTCTAACCACACTAATTTTATTACAGATATTAACGACTGTCGTGGACAATGTCAGAATGGAGGATCCTGTCGGGTAAGCCATTCTTGTTTTACTTTGGTTTCCCAAAGACTTGCAACAGTAACTAAAATATTTGAGTCTAAGCATAAATAGTTTGGAAAACAGCAATGAATGGTATAAATTGTCATTTCTTTAAGCTGAGGCAAAGGGCCTCTGTCATGTTACAGCATGTCAAGATATGTCTGTATAAGAATAAAGGCAAAAAGTGTAACTGCAATAAATGACTCGTTTTCACTGCCAGTGTTACCAGTGAATGGGCTGGTTGTTGTGCAAACTACCTTCTGTAAAATGGAGGCACTCCACTTCAAAATGTGGATTAATGTATCTTGTGGGGAAATTAAGAATATAAGCCAGGTCTGGGTCTGTGTGTGTGTTTGTTTTTCCCCCGCTAAATATTTTTGCCTTCTTTGGATATACTAAAATGGTTTTTTTTCCCCCTTAATAAAACTATCTCAAGAGGAAGGAAAAACCTTTAACTCTAAACTTTTTTTGTTCTTTCCCAGGACTTGGTTAATGGTTATCGGTGTATCTGTTCACCTGGCTATGCAGGAGATCACTGTGAGAAAGACATCAATGAATGTGCAAGTAACCCTTGCATGAATGGGGGTCATTGCCAGGATGAAATCAATGGATTCCAATGTCTGTGTCCTGCTGGTTTCTCAGGAAACCTCTGTCAGGTAAGAAGCCTGGGTGAAAGGCAGGCCCTCAGCCAGTGCCGTTTGTACCAGCGCTCCGGATCTGTGCATGGAATGCCTGGAGTCCAGTGAACCATAGTATAAAGTTGTACTTGATATCGCTGTCAGTCTGCCAAGAAACTGCTTGATTAATATATATTGGGGCGGGGCAGGGGGCGGCCGGGGAATGGGAAGAAACCAACAAAATCCCTGACGGGCTGCGGAGGACTCTTTTTGTTAAACAGACTGCAAGGGTTTGCATGTCAGGCTTTGCGCTCTATTAATTTTGGCTGCTCAATATCAAGAGTGCTGTCTGCCCAAACAGTCGCGAGTCGACCTAAACTCTGTGTTATGAATGATTCTTTGAGAGAGCAGATAAAAAGGTCAGATTCCACAATGTCGGCCTGTCATGGTGAGGGAAAGCTATGATAAAACCTTCTGTTTCACTCACTCAGCCTTCCCTCACTCGTTTTTCCCTCCCCTTTCTATTCCCATTCCCTCTCTCTGCACCACTTCCAGCTGGACATAGATTATTGTGAGCCCAACCCTTGCCAGAACAGCGCCCAGTGCTTCAATCTTGCCATGGACTATTTCTGTAACTGCCCTGAGGACTACGAAGGGAAGAACTGCTCCCACCTGAAGGATCACTGCCGCACAACTCCCTGTGAAGGTTTGTGTTGCCTCACGGGTGAATGGGAACGTCTGGCAAGAGTTCCCGCCCCTCCCCTGGCTGGAGCCCTAATGCAGCTCCAGCAGTGGAGTCACTGGAGTAGCTCTTGCGTAAAGAGGCTGAATTTTGCCTTCTGCCTTAGGCTTCTATTTGTATGAGCAGATGAGTAGTACTTGTAAATATCAGCTATGTCAATGTGGACAGAAAACACAGGTAGCCAACAGCCTGCTGCGTGTATTCCAGGCCATGGATGTGGTCCAGCAATCATCAGATAAGATGATGTGATTATTTTATGCACAGTTGGCATGGTCCTTTTATTTTAAAGCAGCAAATACATGTGGCAGTGTTAGGTTTGTGGTTGGACTCGATGATCTTAAAGGTCTTTTTCAATCTAAATGATTCTATGACACATTTGTCTTCTAAACATCCGTCACTGGAAATCAGAATATTGCTCTTAGCTTAAGAAATCAGGTTGAATGGGCAATCCTCATGCAGGTTCTGCTTTTTCACAGTAATTGACAGCTGTACCGTGGCAGTGGCTTCCAACAGCACACCTGAGGGAGTTCGCTACATTTCCTCAAACGTCTGTGGTCCTCACGGGAAGTGCAAGAGCCAAGCGGGGGGGAAATTCACCTGTGAATGCAACAAAGGGTTCACCGGCACCTACTGCCATGAGAGTAAGAGCTAAAAAGAGAATATATACTCTTTTTGGAGAAAGATTCCATCCTTCCCTCCTAGACCACTTTAAGGGTTCTTTATTGGAACTGCTTTAAGTGTTCATATCCCAGTTGGGTGATGCACAGTGGAATTTGCTGGGCCTTGGGGAAAGTTCACAGTAAGGAACCCTCTGGCTGTGAATTGTATGTTTTTAAAAACCTTATGTATACAAGGTCTGAGGGAGCTAATAGTGGGGTTTAACATGGATCTTAAGGACTCCTGATTTATTTTTTGTTGTTTTTAATAGTAATTGTTGAGTGACAGATTCATCACTTTGTCCAGTTTATCACCCATTTCTCATCTTGCTTATAACCCTTCCCTTCAAAAGGGCCTTAGAAATGGAAGTAGCACCAGTCTGCAATAAGATGATGATTTCCAGTAGGTGTACACCAGTCTGAGTTTTTTTCCTCCTCCCAACTGTTGCAGATATCAATGACTGCGAGAGCAATCCCTGTAAAAATGGAGGCACTTGCATCGATGGCATCAACTCCTACAAGTGTATTTGCAGTGACGGATGGGAAGGAATATATTGTGAAACGAGTAAGTTGTCCGTTCTTCAGCACACAGAAAGATCTCTTGGGAAAACACTGGGAAGGAATGACTGGTACTGTTTTGAACACAGCTGTGAGCAGTGCCAATTCAACATAAACTCTGCCTCAAAGGGCATGAAGGACAAGGTGTCCTCTTCTTTCCACCAAGTCCCAGGCTTTTGTATTGGAACTAAACCCAAGTTAAGAAGCGGACTGGGAATTGAACCTGGCTTTCCCAGTGGTTTCCTGCTCTACCCTTTGGATAACTTTCAGGAAGAAACCCTGTGCATTAGTAGACAGTACTTCAGAAATGGCCTGTCTGCATATCATGCCTGTATTTTTTCAGTTTCTGGAGCAGAGGAGGAGGGAGCACTGGGCTCCCATCCCCTGCCTAATAGGGTGGTTTATGTAACAGTCCTTTTCACTGCTTGTTTACTGAAACAAGATTACAAACAAAATGAAAACAAACTGGAGGAATGTGTTGAAACAGTCTTAATCTCCTTTACAGTGCTTAAAGCTTTAAAGTACATACTGAAGTGTTTAATCCATGATTGAAACACAGGCCAGAATTAGGGATGGGTTGGTCCTTTCAAGCATTGTTTGTCAATTCTGTAAACACCACTGAGCTTGTTTTCTCTGTTTAACATATCCAGATATTAATGACTGCAGTAAAAACCCCTGCCACAATGGAGGAACTTGTCGAGACTTGGTCAACGACTTCTTCTGTGAATGTAAAAATGGGTGGAAAGGAAAAACTTGCCACTCACGTAAGTTCAGCATTTCCAAAACATAACAGTGTGCTCTGATAGGCTGCTTGGACTTGTTGCATTAGCAGAGCAGCAGTATTGAGGATGGTTTGGGTTTCTCACAGGTGACAGCCAGTGCGATGAGGCGACGTGCAACAACGGAGGAACATGTTATGATGAGGGGGACACTTTCAAGTGCATGTGTCCTGCAGGATGGGAAGGAGCCACTTGTAACATAGGTAAATACCCTGCAAAATCACCAGGAAGCAGATGCAGCAGTGGATCTGTGACCTCAGTTTTTCCTCTTGGCTCGAATCGGACGGCTTTCTAACAACTTAGCGGCAAATCTCGTTTCTGTTACAGCGAGGAACAGCAGCTGCCTGCCAAACCCCTGTCACAACGGTGGTACCTGTGTAGTCAGCGGGGATTCTTTCACTTGTGTTTGCAAGGAGGGCTGGGAAGGACCCACATGTACTCAGAGTAAGTTGGCTCTGCTTGAACTTTTCCAGAGTGTTGCATGATGAGAACATGAGCTCATCCTGTCGCCCTTGGAGTCAAGATTGAAACCAGAAGGGAAAGCTTGTTTGATGTAGGCTTTAGCATCACCTGAATCTTTGTTTTTAATGACTTTATGTGATAGAGCCTTGACCTGGGCATGAGAAAGCTGCAAATCAGCTAAGTGGAGACAGATGTTTTCTTGTTTTCTCCTGCATTCTTTTTCTACCAGCAGCTCTGCTTCCACTTTTTTTCCCCCCATTAGATTCTTTACAAGGATCTCTTCCTGTGTACATGTGTTCCATAATGCAGTTAACAAATTTTGTGGTAGAAGCCTGGAATCAATTTAGTAGAGAATTTCAGCATATTTTTGTAAAAGTTGAGCTAAGTATAACTTGGGCATTAGGGGAAGTTTGATCATTCTTTACTGCCAGTAGAGCTGTATTAGCCAAAGGCTGCATGTTTAATGCTGTCTCTCTTTGCTTTGCAGACACAAATGACTGCAGTCCTCATCCTTGGTAAGTTTGCTGTGTTTATCCTTGGCTTTTTTTGTTGTTTCAGAATTCTGGATTCTTTGTGGCAGTTTTTTCATGTCTGTAATGGCTTTTCTCTACAGTTACAACAGTGGCACTTGTGTGGATGGAGAGAACTGGTACCGCTGTGAGTGTGCTCCAGGCTTCGCAGGGCCTGACTGCAGGATCAGTAAGTGTTCCAATGGTGCTCCGCCTGGATTTTTGTCTCACTTGAATCTTGTTGCAAGACAATCATCTTAATTGGGTTAAGTGGTAGATGAGACAAGTGATAAATGTCCTGCGTTTTCTCTATCCGCCCCTGGATCCATGGGAGATTTAGGGAGGGCAGGAATCGCACGGAAAAAGAAAGAAATTTTGAAGTCAGTCAGCTGGAGCTCTGTCTCTGGTACAGCTGAGTGGGCAAAATGCCTTTCAGGATAGTCTTCCCAGTTCATGTGTGTTTGTGTGGCCCAGGCTTTTGCTTGAGATGAAAGTATGCCAGCCAAAAACCTTGTCAATTAATCCACCTCCAAGCCCTGAGGTGATGTATGTGCTTCCCTGTAATTTAATAATAATTACAGGTAGGAGGACACTAACAATTTTTTAATAACAGCCATGGAAATGGAAGTCTCACAGCAGCAATGCAGCTGGGAAGGGCTTTAGCATTGTCATCAGTTTAAGAATCTAGTGGGGGACAAAACTGGAGCGTGTCAGAGGAGAGGAAGTGTGTCTGTGTGAGAAGGAATGCGTCCTTACCCTTGGAAAGCTCAAGTAGCCACAGGGATCAGGTTTTTATCTTTGCTAGTGCCACACAGCAGCAATGTCAAAGGACTTGCTCTGGAGGTTATACCGCTGCTGCCAGCAGGAATCTATCTCCCAGCAGACACTAGAAAATGAACATAAAGCTCCAGTAGGCAAATCTATCCTGTGTTTGCATTTGTCTGACAAAACAAAAGGATACTATGGAGCAACTGTTCTATTTCCTCTCCTTCCCATCATAGATATCAACGAGTGCCAGTCCTCGCCCTGTGCCTTTGGAGCTACATGTGTAGATGAAATTAATGGGTACCGTTGCATTTGCCCTCCGGGACGCAGTGGTCCAGGATGCCAAGAAGGTATTCCAGATGCCAGAGCTGGTCCTAATACTTGTAGCAAGATCTGTGTAATTACATCTTGATGGGTTTGTGGTTGTATTGGGTTGTTTTGGGGGGATGTTATCTGTTGTTATTTAAAGCAAGTATCTTTATTGAAGAAGAAAACTTAGTGGTAAGTTTAGATGAACTTAGGAAAGGGTTTTGTAGGGTTGGGGTGTTTTGCCACTTCTTTCCAATTTTAAGCTTATAATCCTGTTCGCTCTTCAGTTACAGGAAGGCCTTGCATTAGCAGTGTTCGAGTAATGCCAGATGGGGCTAAGTGGGATGACGACTGCAATACCTGTCAGTGTCTGAATGGAAAAGTCACTTGTTCTAAGGTACAGCACTGCTGTGGTTTATCTTATACTGTTTCCAGTCCTCTAGCCAGTGGATTCTTACCAGTGTTTCTTCTCTCCTAGGTCTGGTGTGGCCCTCGGCCCTGTGTCCTGCATGGCAAAGGTCACAGTGAGTGCCCTGCTGGCCATGCCTGTGTGCCCGTGCGGGATGACCACTGCTTCACCCACCCGTGTGCCGCAGTGGGGGAGTGCTGGCCTTCCAACCAGCAGCCTGTGAGGACCAAGTGCAACTCAGATTCCTACTACCAGGACAACTGTGCCAACATCACCTTCACCTTTAACAAAGAAATGATGGCACCGGTAAGTAGGCACAGCTTGCTGTGCTGTGGCACACACGGATTCGCTTCCCAGAACACGGAATGACTTTCTGCACAGGGAAAAGTACTGTAAAAGCTGACACTGCCTTTTTTATCAAAGTAAATAGAAAGTAGAGAAGGATTAATACAGCCTTCTGCCATAAAATGCTTTTGTGTCTAGAGAAGAACAGAAGCTGGTTTGGAGGGAATTCCACCTCCTTTTCCCTTGAGAATTATTACTTCAGGGCAAAAACAAAATCCCAAACAAGTATTATATCTGTGTGTTTGTGTGCATATGTATTTAAAAAACTCAATGCTTTTTTTGTGTCCTGCAGGGCCTTACCACAGAGCACGTTTGCAGTGAATTGAGGAATCTGAATATTCTGAAGAATGTTTCTGTTGAATATTCCATTTATATTACCTGTGAGCCTTCCCACTTGGCAAATAATGAAATCCATGTTGCTATTGTAAGTATTTCTGGAATATTTTTAAATGTCTTAGTTGTTAATTGTCTGGATATGTGTGCAACATGTGGATTTCATAAAAATCTTAATTCCTGGCTTTGTCAGCACTTCTTGTGGTTAGTTTCCATCCTAATTCCCTTTAAGAACTGGGAAGGAATCCTGGTTACATGTGCATACCTGACAGCTGCCATCTGGGGCAACTGTAATAGGGGGAGTAAAATACTTTAGTGCTACATTCTTGCTGTTGGGGAATGGTTTTGGTCTTTTTAAGGATGGGGACAAAAATTCGGCACTTTTACTTTCTGCCCTTACTTGCTCTTCTTGTTTTATTTCTGATTTGGTTATTTTTATGTATTAAAAGTACCGAGAGCTTTAACTGACTGCGAACGTTTATAAATAGCAGATTGGCTCATGCATCTGATCTGGTGTTTGGTGTTAATTGCGTGCCTTCTCCTGCAGTCTGCAGAAGACATAGGGGAAGATGAAAACCCAATCAAAGACATCACAGATAAGATCATCGACCTCGTCAGTAAGCGCGATGGGAACAACACCCTCATTGCTGCCGTGGCTGAGGTCAGGGTGCAGCGGCGGCCGGTGAAGAGCAAAACAGGTGAGCTGGCCCCTGTCCCCAGACTCCTGTACCCCTACCCTGACTAGAACAGCCCTTCCACGTGGCTGGGGCTTTCCTCACTTTGCAGATTTCTAGCAAGTCTGGAATCTCTGCCTCTTGGCCCTGTTCATTGGGAGCAATGGGGGGGAGGTTTTGCACCAGGGTCTTTTTACTTCAAAAAATCCCTAAAGGTTTTGAAAATGCTCTAAAACAGTAGCCTAACCTGGTAAAAGGGCTGGTCCCCTTCTGTGGTCCTTGTGGAGAAATAGGAACTGAGATATGTTTCCTTTGTACAAAGCCCAGAGTGGCCCCCCCCTTGGTTCACAGCAGGTTCTCCTGTCTCTTCCAGATTTCCTGGTGCCGTTACTGAGCTCGGTCCTAACAGTAGCCTGGATCTGTTGCCTGGTCACTGTGTTTTACTGGTGCATCCGAAAGCGCCGAAAGCAGAGCAGCCACAGTCACACAGCCTCTGACGACAACACCACCAACAATGTACGGGAGCAGCTGAATCAGATCAAAAACCCCATTGAGAAACACGGAGCAAATACTGTCCCCATTAAAGACTACGAAAACAAAAACTCCAAAATCGCCAAAATAAGGACACACAACTCCGAGGTGGAGGAAGATGACATGGACAAACACCAGCAGAAGGCCCGATTTGCCAAGCAGCCAGCCTACACTTTGGTAGACAGAGATGAAAAGCCCCCCAACAGCACCCCTACAAAACACCCAAACTGGACAAATAAACAGGACAACAGAGACTTGGAAAGTGCACAAAGCCTAAATCGGATGGAGTACATCGTATAGCAGACGGTGGGGTGCTGCCATGCAGGGCCTTTAAGTACCATTGTAAAGGCACTCAAGAGCTTGTAGTTCTTAAACTGTTGTGTAATATTTGAGTCTAAGGCTATTATTTACTTAGAATCCCTGTGTTAATTTAAGTTTGGACAAGCTGGCTTACACTGGCAATGATAGTTGCTGTGGTTGGCTGGAATACCAAGTGCTGCATTTCACATCTGTGCAAAACTAGTCAAAAGTGCCCTCCTGTAAATTCAGCTGCAGCTGATCCATCACGGAAATGTTCCATAAGGTATTACATAGCCTTATTACTCTTCCTTAGTGTTCTTCTTTTTTTTTTTTTTTTAACCCTGCCAGATGTTCCAATTTATACAGTTTCTTTAGAATAATACATTTTATTTATATTTATTGAATTTGAGTTTTTTGTATATTGGTTTTATGGTGACGTACAACTAGTTCTGTATTTGAAAGTGCCTTTGCAGCTCGGAACCACAGCAACTATCAAAAATAAGTTTATTATTTATTTTTTTATTGTATTTTTGTTGGGGGTGGGTGGGGGGAACTTGTCAGCAGTTGCTGGTAAATGAAGAATTTAAAGAGGAAAATGTGTCAAAAATAGAAGTTTGTATAGATATGTAAATAATTCTTTTTTTATTAATCACTGTGTATATTTGATTTATTAACTTAATAATCAAGAGCCTTAAAATATCATTCCTTTTTATTTATATGTATGTGTTTAGAGTTGAAGGTTTTTGATAGCATTGTAAGCTCGTGGCTTCTTTATTTTGAATTTATTTTCTTGTTACATGTTGCCTATATGCCAAAACTAAGGTGTTCTAAAATAGTTTATTTTTAATAGGAGGGGCTTTCATGCCTTGATGCTGGTTTTTGTACAATGTCAAACGTTTGAAACACCTTCCATAGTATCACTTTAAGACTATTTGTAAGTACTGACTGAGGCAGTTTAGAGAATTAGACTAGAAAATTTTTTTTTTGCTGCTTTAGACTTGAAAACCGAGTGACAGGCAGATAATCTGCTAAGAAGCAGTTTAAGGGAACAAAACTGAGCTATTACTTTATGTAGATGAAATGTGAGTGGTTGCATGTAATTAAAAATATCAAATTAGTGTGTGAAGTTGGAAACACAGCAATCTTATTTTGTAAATTCTAATTATTTTTTTCTCACCATGAATATGTAATACTGAACCACTTGTAGATTTGACTTTTTTTGTAATCTACTGCATTTAGGGAGTATTCTAATAAGCTAGTTGTTGAATACTTGAACAGTAGAATGTCCAGTAAGATCACTGTGTAGGTTTGCCATAGATTACACTGCCCGCCTTAACAAGTGAGGAAATCAAAGTGCTATTACGATGTTTAAGATCAAAAGGCTTATAAACATAGTCATCTCGGTGGTTAACCATTGAGATCATGAAGATACCTTGTATTGTGATATTAGTGTTATATGAAAATGCATCTTTGATGTGTTGTTCCTGGCAATAAATCTTGAAAAGTAATATTTATTAAATTTTTTGTATGAAAACATAAAAGAGCGTGGAGATTATTGAGCTCTGAGGTGCTCCCAGCCAGTCAGTTGTGCAAACCAGGGGCAGGTGCTGCTGTAGGTTTCCAAGACCTGCCCCTGCTTTTGGTGGAGTCAGTTTTTTGTTAGATGATTACATGTTCCCCTCTGGCTCCCACTGGGATTGGAGGGGTTTGAAAGCAGCATGTCCCTTGTTCTCACTGTCTCGGGGCCAGTGTCCCTCCGTGTACTCCTCGGAGGATGATGGTGCGACTGGAATTGTGCAATGAGTTTACTCTGCATGGGCCAATGGGCTGCCCCCAGATGTAACCAAATCTAAGTAGCTAGGCAAGATCCAAAGTGCTGACCTGGATGGGAAGGGATCCATAGATCATGCTGATTTCTGATGGGCAAAAAGTGCTTTGTAAAGCATAAAATAAACTCTTAAAATATTCAACATGACAGCTTTGGATGCTGAACTAATGCTGCCCCTCCCACCTCAAGGGGATGCCTGGGGAAGGGGAGGGGTTGGCTGGCTCTGATTTTAGCATGTTGAGATGAAGCTGCAAAGTTTTTCTGGTAAGGGGCCACTGGAAAGCTGAAGGAACAATTACCTGTGTAACAAATTAACTGAAAAATAGCGAAACCAACCTGCTGCAAGGTTAGGCCTTTGCATCCATATTTGTTTGTAGTAAATAAATAGGTATTTTATATAACGATTGCTGCAATGTGAATGAATGCTGACAAATCTGAGAGTGAGAAATACTTTGTTCTGTACCTTCTTTACAGCTGCCTAAAGAAAATTATAAAATCTTAAGTAGTGTTACTTTTTATTTTAAACTCACTTTAGAAGGAGATTTCCAGCATGGCTGTACCACCTTGGTGGGAGGGCTGCTCTTACTCTTCCCAATCACATGCCTGGAGCCTTGTCAATTTAGTGTCTGCTGAATGGGAAGTCAACAAGATTGGCTTCATCTGACCACTTCAATAATTCTTCATCAAACAAATCCCATGAGTGTTTATTTCCCTTTGTTCTCTGACTTTGAAATCTGCAATAAAGCAAACACGGCATGTCTAAAAAGGCCACTTAAAGATAATAGAAACTTCCACCTGCCTCCCAAGTGCAAAGCCAGGCTAGTCACTGGATGCTTTCCTGTATTTTTAATGTTGAATTCACCATTATCCTCATGTCTGCTGTTCATGAGGGTCTCAAATTCAATGATGCAGAAGCAACTACTTTTTCCAAATTGCTGAAACACCTGAATTTGTAGGAATTTGAGTCTGCCTTCTGTTAAGCAAAAAATAATTGGAAAAAAAATTAAAAATAGGGCATTTGCAATTCCTTGGAACATATATTTGTTGGACTTCTTCAAAACCTACTGAGGCAAATTCTAATTACAGACTTAATCATTTCATGTAGTGACAAAGCTGTTTAGGTCGCTGAAGACTAAGTGAAAGAAAAACCTGAGTTCCTCAAGCTTCAAAACATGTCAGAGCCCTGAGCACAGCATCAATTTATTTACTTCCAGCCTTTCCTCTGCTCCAAAGCGCTATATGGACCATGCTGAGGCTTTGTTACTGCAGAGCTCCTCCACACACAACTTGCTTTTCCCACAGAACTCATTGCATCACTCTCTCATGGTGTCAGAAAATTAGAACTGCATAAGTTGTACAGAGGGAGGGAAGAAAATTCTGTGGAATTGCTATTTATTAATTAATCCTCATCTCAGTGGTAGCTCCAAAAGTTACAGTGGTGAATGCAACACCAAACCAGTCCTCCAAAGCCCAGATCCACCACCACCAAGCTGGGGGCTGGTCTATGAAGTGGTTTCTGTTGCCATGAAAATAAATAGAAACATGAAGTTTAAGGCTTCCCTGTTAGAATACCAAGGCACGTTTATTTTTCTGGAAATCATACTTTGCCAGTTGACACTTTACTAGTCAGGGTAGACACATTCTGTTTAGTCAGGAGAAGTTTGCCACTGCTAACGTGTGTTCTTTGGATCCTTTTTCATCTAAGACCTGAAAAATATGTTTCCTGACCTGCCAGTTAAACACAGGTGCTTTAAAATAAAATAAAATTACTCCCCTTAGCACACTCAGCTTTGCTCTACCTACAGCCTGCCAGATCTGGGTTTGGTTCAGCTCGAGCACAGCCACATCAAAGCTCTGCGCCTCCGCATGGCCCATCTTACGCAGAGGTAACCTGGAAAGGTGCTGATGGTGCACGTTACATCAGCCTTAACGCCAACATACTGCTGTCACTGGGGGAATGCCAGCCTTGGGAACAGCTCCCTCTGCACTGCTAACAGGAGCTGAGGGCAGCCAAGAGCCCTGGGACACCTGCAAGCCTCGAATACGAACCAGTTTGGAGCCCAAACATAAGCCCTGCACCTCCCAGCCATGGTGCTCATGAAACCATTTTCCCTTCCACAGACACTCCACCTGCACACCAAGAGTTCATGTTATTAATCAGCTCCCTGCCAAGCAAGAAAGGGTACAAGGTTATGCTCTCTCAACTTCTTCAGGATTTGTGATTCTGCTCTTCATCCCCAGCCCTCAGGCTGAACCCAGCCCTGCCTCCCTGGCTATCCAGGGCCCAGGGCACTGCCCCTGCCATCTGTGGAGTCACAAGGCAGAGCCTTCATGTTTTTAGGAGTGCAAGCAGAGATGAGAAGTTCTGACAAGGGAAGTACCAAATTCAGCCTTTTCTGCCCCAGAAGATGGAAGTGGTTGCGTAACCTCCCCTCCCCTCCTAAAGGAAGCAAGAATATTTCAGATTTTTTTGGCTTCCTCTTTTTTCAGCATTGACAGCAGTGGCCGTTGTAATTAGTGTTTGCCAGTGCACACAGAGTTTGCTTGCAAAGGTCAGTGATGGTTCCCAAAAGAGGGAGAAGACAGTAAAATACCCATGCAATCATTAATTGCAATTTCTGGTGGGGATGAGGAGGGAAGGGGTGCAGGCTGTGTGTGGTTCAGCAGCTGCTTCCCCAGCACTGGGGCAGCAGCGGAGCCATGTGGGATCAGACAGGGCGTCAGCCCAGAGTTCCAGCCCAGATCTGCCAGTGAGCGCCTTCTCTGTGATGTGCAAATTGTTTCAACCAGTTTCTCTAGAGGGTGGAGAAATAAATCTCGATTCCTTTTATTCTAGAACTGTAAGATCATATTA
Organism: Acropternis orthonyx; assembly: GCA_035583155.1. NCBI lineage: Eukaryota > Metazoa > Chordata > Aves > Passeriformes > Rhinocryptidae > Acropternis > Acropternis orthonyx. The sequence goes on from JAWWEU010000111.1 coordinate 371,449, forward strand.
ATATTAATAAGGGGCATGCCCAGCTCTAGAATGAGATGCTAGACACTTTTCTTTAAAGATCTGATGCATAAATAAAAAAGAAAATTATTGTGACAGCAAGTAAAGCAGTTATGGAGCTCTAGAGAACCAATTGCTACTCCTGTACTAAAGGATTTAACTTGGACAGAATGGGAACAGCTCACTGAAATCCTCATTCACACAAGGTGCACTGTCAGCCCTCACAGGAACCAATTAAAAACTGGAATATTTTAAGTGGACAGTAAAGGAGGTAGGACAGCTGTGATTAATTCCCTGACAATTTCCAGGTTACAGCTTAAATGCTCTACAACACTGCCATTTCCACAACTCCTGTAGGATTTCTCAGCATAAGCAAGCACCAAACAAACAAAAAGTCCCCATCTAAAAATGTCACCTTATTGCCACCGTGGAAAAGGACAGGTCACACACTAACAGGTTCCATTTTAATTATCTGAGGAAAAAGAGGTGGACAAACCTCCTTGAAGAAGTTGACTAAAGAATTTGCAGCACAGCTCCTTATAGCCAGCTTGCTTTACCTTGCAAAACTTCCCTCAGTGCTGTCCCAGCTGTGAGAATAAGCACATTCCCCTCCCTCCAGGCTCAGCTCCTCTGATATCCCTCTGAGGAAGGACTCCGTGCACTGCCCTTCCCCCTGCCCACTTCTTCTCCCTCACACAGGTGAGTGGAAGTCAGTTAATGCTTTTTAGAGAAGAAAAAAGCACAAAGCAAAGAAGTGAGGAGTACCTTGTATTACAGCTAATTTCTGAGGCCAACCCACACTTCCCACTGCTGGCAAAAAGACTTGACATTATTGCCTCTGTTTGCTCCAGCCTGTTTTAATAGAGAACAAAACCTTTCATTGGGTACTGATACAGCCAAAAGATAACTACTCATAACATGCAACCTGGGAAAGGCTATTTTACATCTTTCTTATTCCAATTACAAACAGAAAAATATTTCCTCCGTTTTTTCTTTAGAAAGAATCCATTTTCCAGTCAAAAGCCAATGAGATGATGCTATAAAAATATCAATTCAATCTCATCCAAGGTGAGAGGGAAGCAACTCACTGACCAAATAAATCCCTTTGGAAGGCTCCTTAACCTCAATTGGTCAAAACCTTCTGTAGCAAGCAAAGTTTGGTTTCTTACCTGGCAGGTAACACCAGAATCAGCACAAAGCTTAGTGCTCACAATAACTCTTGGGATACTTCAAACCTTCCTACTGATCAACACTGGGCAGGGGAGATTTTACATCAGCTGCTTCCTCTTTATAAATGATTATGTAGAAGGCTGGCCTAGCTTTTGATGTGTGTTCAAACACAATAGTTCACTAAACAAATATTTTTAACTTCTTTGATGTAAAGAATAATGGAAACAATCGTCTGCACACTTTAGAAAGTGTTTCACTAGGAAAGGACTGTTTCACTGTCAACAAACAGCAGAGACCAAATGAACCAGATGATTCTTAGTAATAGAAACCCACCAAAACTGGTTGGTTTGAGATAAAAACTGAACCAAAGATACTGTTTCTGTGCTTCAATGGCAGTTTCAGAACAGAACAGAGCCTTAAATATTCATTACTTTTAACAGAAAGGTGTGCTAATGCAGCTAAGCAGCAAACTGGTAATAGAAAGCCACAGCCAAGGTTCGGAAACTGCTCAGTTTCCACGTTCTTTTTTTCCCCTAAACCTGATTTAGGAAATCAGGTGTGTGGTTCAAGAGCATGTCAGACCACATCTGTGCCAGTCCTCTGGGTGCAGGGGGGTGGGTGATAAAGAAAAACGCAAAGACTGAGAACAGGACCCTGGGTTTAAAGTAGAGAAAGAACAGAGATGTGACAGTGACACAGGCTGAGTGTCCCAGCACCACCCAAAATACCCACCAGGTCTGCAAAAGGGAAGCTCTTACAAGTCCTGCTGCACAGACGAAACAAGTTTTGAGCAGCAACACCACCTAAAATCTGGAAATGACCATGAATTCAAACTTTTCCCTGAATAACTGCATTTCTGAGAGGATCCAAGACCCAACTTTTTAAGGTAGTGAAGCTTTAAATTCACAGCTCCAAGGAGCCTCGACCCTAACGGGGCAGTAAGGGCAGTAGGAATGATGCAACTATGCACTTGTGAGAAAGTTTAATGTACCCAAGTCCCCTAGAAATGTATGACATTATTTGTAGGGGTGCAGGCAGGTATGCTACTCAGTTAGGATTACAACTAAATTGTAATTATAAGGTCAAACTATATTTAATAACAGTATGGGATGATAAAAACTATATGTGGTTGCCCCCTGGTTTCTGATACTTGAGTTATTGACATTAAGCCTTTAACATAAACTATCAAACTATTCTAATTGCTATTATTTTTCTGATAAATACTTCATTAAATGTCCTTACACCTCTTTCAAGTCCATCAAAAGCATACACAGAAAAGACAACAGTAAACATACCTCAGGCTCTTCTTCCTCCAAACCAGGGGTTTTTGCAGCCTTGGTTTTGGTGTTACTAGGAAAGATCTTTCAGCAGAGCCTGAAGCTGGGTAAGGATTAACAACATGACTGCAAAGCAGTGAGAAACATCACACAAACAGCTGAAAGAAAAAAGAGAACAAGTCCTCTAGAGAGATGAAGAACCTTTTTCACTTACAGCAAGTGCAGAAATTATTTCTTGCAGAAGGAAGCTGTACAATCAACAGTGCCTTGCTGTCAACTGCAGAGCTGCCAGCTCTCATCAGGACCTGTGTTACACCACCGACTCTAATGCTCATGGATGTGAATCATCCTCTTAACCTCAATGAGGATATCCACGGTCGTAAGTAAATGTCAGTGAGATTTTTCTAAATTGCTCCAGATAAAATCATAGAATTGTAGAATATGCTGAGTTGGAAGGGATACATAAGGATCATCAAAGTCAAGGTCCTACCCCTGCACAGGACAGCCCCAAGAATCCCACTCGGTGCCTGAGAGCCTTGTTCAAATGCTTCTTGAACTCAGACTTGGGGCCATGATCACTTCCCTGGGCAGTCTGTTCCAGTGTCCAACCACCCTCCGGGTGAAGAACCTTTTCCTCATATCCATCCTGAACCTCCCCTGATAGAGTTTCATGCCACTCCTTGGGTCCTGTCCCCACAAGAGCAGAGATCAGTGCCTGCCCCTCCCGAGGAAGTTGTAACTGCAATGAGGTCTCCCCTCAGTTTCCTTCAGGCTGAACAGACCAAGTTCAGCTGCTCCTCACACGGCTTCTCCTCCAGGCCCTTCACCATCTTCTCACCCTCTGGACACTCTCTAAGAGCTTAACATCTTTCTTATATTGCATCACCCAAAGCTGCACAGAATATTCCTGACGAGGCCACCCCAGCGCAGAGCAGAGTGGGACAATCCCCTCCCTGCCTGGCTGGCAATGCTGTGCTGGATGTCCCCGTTGAACATGGTTGGCCCTCCTGGATGCCAGGGCACTGCTGACTCAGTGTCTGTGGTCACACTGATTTTAAGAGAATTATGAAACAAAATTGCTTATAGATTTATTTTACACATTTAAAAAAGACACACATGAAATAAAGGTACATTTCATTAGCTCATTAGCATATAAATTTAAAAAGCAGTATGGAAATGCACTGTGCAATGAAAAATGACCTCTGTTTTAAAGTAAGAGCTCACTGGGGTATCACTAACTTGTGAAAACCAGCATGTTGTCCTTGCACACGAGCAGGGCCTGATTTTGAAAAATGAATTAATGACGATGTGTCCATGTTTTTATGTATGAACTTCACCCAACAGCAATGTTCACACGTCCAGGTGTAAATATAAAAACCTAAATATATAAAACCAACCTTCATTTTTCCAAAGACTGAATGCATGCTCACTTGTATCCACAATGTGGGCTAGAAATAAATGTTCATATCAAAACTGCACAAGCAGAAACTATAGTTATTTTGAAACCTTGCTGAAAAGGTGGGTCTCAAATTATCAGCTATTAATCCTGGTTAAAGGTTTATTTGAAATAATTTGCCTCATTGTTGTAAAGACCATGTGAATAAACCATGAACTTTCTAGCACAAAAGATTAGTTTTTAGTAAAATAAACTACGTGTCCAGAAACAAGCACAACACTGAATAACTGCAGCTGCTAACAGACCACGAAAGGGGTTTTATTCTGCTGTCATCAGCTGATATGAATTTTTAATAGCACTAAAACATACCCAGATCTAAAATTTTGCTTAGTAAATATTATTTGAGATTTTTCTTTCCATAAATATGATGCTGGATCATGCAATATTAATGTATATTTCTTAAACTTCAAAGGATTATCCTCATTCTAGTTCCAAATGACTAACCTACTCAGTTAACTAAATTTTCCTAAAATCTCTTCTCTAATTTTGATTTTGTATTTTTATTATTTTCCATAATTTTTAATTGCTTCCTACTTTTTGCTTACACACAGATTTGGCTGACTGCTTGTGCCATCATGGTAATACTTCACGTTTTATGACTTCTTAAGCTTTCGCAGTTTTAACTTCCTGAGCCCATTTTCACCTTCTTGTTTTCTTTTTTGGGAAAGCTTCTCTGAAGACACAGGCTGCAGTTCTAGACTTGATGATGGCGTTGCAGGCAGTTCTTGGGTGGCTGTGCTTGGCTTGCTTTGGCTTGTTGGCACCCTACTGTTCCTCACAGAAAGAGGTTGAGAGGGGTTTTTTGTCAAAGTTAGTGATTTCTTGTCAGCTGCAGTCTTTGTCATGTCTTGATTAGAAAACAACCTGGAATTACGGGGGGTCTTCTCCTCCAGGAATGGATCCAAACAATCACCATAGCACTTACTCATTTCTGTATTGACAGAAGTTAAAGGAGTCCCTTCAGAGGACACTTTTTTGAATTGCTCTAACTTTTCCTCTGAACCACAGCTCTTTAGTTGAGCCTGTGTTTTGGTCATTTTTTGACTTTGTTTTGGACCCAGCAGTGCTGACTCAGAGCTACAAGGAGGGTTCTCACTTAGAAGACTCGCCTCCAACCTCTCCAGAGCATGAGGTTTTTGCTGGCTGCTAACAACATCTGCCTGTCTCTGATTAACATAATTTTCCAGCTCTAAAACAGGAAGCTCCAAGCTGCTCTCAGCTGTATTTGTGCAGTCCTTCAGCAGGCCTGGACTCCTACGTTTCACATCAGACCGAGTACTGAGAGAAGTTTGACAGTCGTTCTTTCTGTTCTCTGTCTGTAAGTCCACCGAGCCAAGATACACTTCCTTGGAGTCCTTGCTGATTTCAGGTTTGCTTGCAGGACATTTCCTTGTTTTTGTCCTTTTCACACTGCAATAAAAAAGGAATTTTGTTTTTTAAATTAAAAAAGAATCTTTACTGCCTCAATGTGCCTTTCTTCCAAACTCTGCAACACCACTAGGGCCACTCTCTTTCTGAACGTGGAAAAAATCCCTGTGTATCATCTTGACAAAAAGCAGTGTTTGTCTAGTGTGGATAATATCAAGTGTTATCCATTTGATTTTCCACTGCACTACAGGAGAACCCTATTTATTAATGACTAAGCCACGAAGGAGTGAGTTCACATTCTATTCCAAAAGGCAGAACTGGATTCATTACAGATGTTAAAGGTCAACATGGCAGAAGTATATTGAATTCCTTTCTGAACTGGCTTGATAAAACAGGATTTCATAAGTGCCTAAATGATTTCAAACCATTCCCATATATCCACATGCATAATGTATATCCTACAGGACAGAGGGGGCAGGCAGGGAGAGGCAGCGAGTGCGTCTCTGTGTGAGAGCTTCTAATCTCTATTTTAGAATGTTCCTCTGGAATTTTTCCCAGGACATTTCAAAGCATTACTTTGGAGTTAACCACTACTCATCTAGTATCAAGCCTGTTCATCTGGGAAGGACTTTGGTAATGCAAGTAGATGATATTCTAAAAGGAATTATACAGGAAAATGGGATCACAAGGGACCTGATGGAGTGTCAGTACATAAACACTCCCTGGCAGCGTGTTACCTACCAATTTAGATTTCACATGGGCCATAAGAGCAATTTTACTCCCAAGTCCTGAAGCTGCATTTTGAGCCTAAACATGCTATTACAGATTACCCCAATCTGAGACCACTTTTTGTTACTCTGCTGCTGCTGAGCAGTTCCTAGGTCAGTGTACCTAACTCTTCACAAAAAAGGCTTGTCCAAACCAGGTAGAGCTGCCATACCCCCAAATATAACCTTGTTTCCAAAGACAACACAGATAGACAACATGCGTAAAAAAAGAGGTTGTTGCCAGGGCTCACAGCAAACCCCCTGACTTCCCAGGTGATGTGGGGCTGCTGGCACCTTGGCAAGTCAGGTTGGTACTGTGGTACTGCAGAGGAGCAGTGACACATTCAGCTGACCAGCTCGCCCTCCTCATCCATTACACTTTTAACTGTGACCAGCGGTCCAGATTCTCAAAATCAACAAAAAATATATCTGGAAAGTTTTTTCCACCAGATTCAAGCATCACATGTTTATTTTGGCTCAGAGCTTCATTCAAGGAAAAAAACAGCCTGTTTTGATTCTGCCCAGTGCTATGTGAGATATCTATGTGGGTTGTAAGAGCTTTCTCCATGCTGTAAAAAACTGTAGCAATCATTTTATGTGCTTATCCCCACTAGAGTAGTAGTCTCTTAGTAATTTAAAACAACCCTTTGTAAAGTAATTTATATTATTTGAAATTTTATTACACAGGCTAGATTCTACCAACCCAAATTTTACCCATTATAAATTTAAGAGCTTAGAAAGTATAGTGACATACATTTTTTTCAGGATGTCTTGCTTTATTTGTTCATTCAGACTAATCTTAAGCGTCTTGTTCTTAGCAGATTCAGTAAAATATTCAGACATCCCACCGGAAAGTTCTTCTTTCTGCTCCAAAAGAAAATACAGGTTTAAAACATGACACATCAAGCTATGAGTATTCAACAGAAAACTCCATTTCTAATACTAAGACTTACAGCTGTTCTCTATTATTTTGATCTGAGCAGTCTAAGAGAAACAATTATTTTTCATCTTTTAATATTTGGGAGTCCAGTCAGTTCCCTCCCTTTTCAGAGTCCCAACCAACATATTTAATATGCTAAAATACACCACAAACAAACAAGACTGCAATGTAAAGGAAGGAGCTTTCCAAACCGTCTGAGGAAACTGCTGGCAAATATTTGACATCCTTGTGGCTCAAACTGTGACAAATGCCAGGAATCTCTCTTGCAGACAGGAGCATGTTTGTCAGTTTTTTTTTCTGAAGAGACTGACTGGCGCAGTGGTCTATACGCTTATTCTCGGAGGAATTCCCATAGTTTTCCATTCTTACGAAAAATTATACAGAGTGTTGTTTGCTCGCTGAAGAAGGCAAGGGTTAAAACTTTTAATTCTAACATTTAAACGCTCGCAGATTGTAGTGGTTGGCTACTACAGGACAACAGGGGAATTCTTTCTGGTCTCAGCTAACAGCCACACCATAGTTTTACATAATACGAGGTTGGGGCGAGCAGGAGGGAAGGAAAATGCTCTTTTTCTTCAAGCTGTGAGCATTTCCTTTCACAATGAAACAATCTCCATCACAGAAGGGTCATTTGCTGACTTCACTATTAACTACTACATACTCCAAAAAAGTATTATCTCCGAGGCTATGGAGGAGAGGGGAAAAAGAAAAAAAGCGGTAAAGTCAAGAAGAGAAGCGGCTTTGTGCATCTCCTTGGCTTTGATAGCATGTTCTTCCATCAGCCTGCATGATGCAGCCTCTGACAGGGGCTCACCAAACACAGGGAGTGCTTATTGAGCCTGTTCCCTGCTCTGTGCCATGAAGAGAACACACTGGAACCAGGTGGTATGGAAGAACTGAGGAACTCAGAGGAAGCCTGTGGAGGCACAAAGCCAAAGCCTGTACATAACCCTTGCCTGGAAAACCCCTCAGGAACCTGTCACTTAGGGGACATTGAGCCCTGACTGTTCTTTTTTCTGTTTTACAGGATAGAGGGGAAATATCCATGCTCTTTCCAGAAGAAATAGTGAAAACAGCTTCCTGTTTTGTAAGCAGGAGGGTAGTCAGGCAAAGAAGTAAAGCCATTTCGGCACTTAAATTGACAGCTGTTCCGACCCTCCTTCCAGAGCCAAATTACAAAAATGTGTGTATTGAGAGATGCATCAAGTTGTGTTCACTAAAGCTGCAAAGAGTGTATTTATAGCAGGCGGAAAACACATAGCATGCATGTGCAATGTGATTTCAACCTCAGAAATCTAGCTTAACTAGTTTAATCTGAGGGATTAATTGCTTTAGAGGTAGATTCCCCTAATTTGACGAAATACATTGTCATACTTTGTAAACTATTGAAGATGGGAATATTACTAAGATACTCAAGAGTTTTGCTAATTTTAAGAGAAGACAGCCTGCAAAGCTTGGAGAAACTCTTCTGATTTCCAGTAACAGTCACACAACTCGGACTGAAGGCTCTTGCACAATCCTCCTGCATCAAAGCAGGTGGAGAGCACTCAGCCTTGGCCAAGGAGCAGGAGCCCAAGCAGAAGCATTTGAGTTTCTGCTGCAAGGTTAATTCTGTTAAACCTTCTTCAGTCCTCAGCACAGCCACTGTGCCAGGATCCCCAACCCACCAAGGCAATTCTTGTACATGTGGTAAGCAATGTGTGGAAAGTAGCACTTGCTACAAAATCCACAGGGGAGGACTGGGGGCAGTTCCTGTCCACACGTACTCACTACTGCAAAGAAGCAACAAACCTCAGTTCTAACCTGTATCTGATACGAACCCTCGTGTCAGGGTGTGAAGAGCAGAGCCTGGAGAGAGGCAAAGATGACCAAGTCATGTCACTTGTGAGTTGAGTCAGGCTGCAGTCCAGTGCTCTAGAGGTGAAGGACTAACACATTCCCTCACTATGCTATCATCAACCTTTTGTTTTGCTTTCAAATAACTTATCACATGAAGCAGTGACAGAAAAGGGTTAAGGCATCAAAAACATTAAAAATCAAAATGATTTATATGTGAAACACTTCTGAACATGCCCTCTAAGTACAGTAGATTTTCCCCTCGGAACCACACCCTGTAAGTGCTGTATTTTGAGAGCTGAACAATTAACATAAGGCATATGAGTCAGTCTTTGAAAGACTCTGTGGGAACCAGAGAGCCTTTTGCTATTAGGAGTGATGTAAACTCCCTAAGGCTGGAATAAGTCCACAATAGAAGGCAAAGAGAGTCATAAATAACAACAATGGGCACTCCATATACTACTAAGACACTCAGCCATTATTGGTGATACTTCCTTTATTTTCTTTATTAGACTTCATAATTTTAGTTAATTAAAAAAAAAATAAAAAACACTCTCTGTTTTGGGAATACTATTTATTTCCTATGGGAACTTCAGGACTTGTTAAAGAAACAAAAAAAAGCTAATCTGCTCTCATCCTGTCTAGTAATCCCAAATTCCTTTTAGGCAGTGAAATAATTAAAGAAAAATATTCCAGGCATAAAAGGGAGGACAGCAGAAGCAGACATCATATAAACAATGACACCATGACAGAGAAAAACGTCAAAGCACCGCCAGACTTGCGACTCGACTCTGAAAGAGCTGCAGGGAGTGGGATTGCTGCTAACAAATTAAAACCACATTTCTTGGCAAATTGTTAAAGACAGACATATTTACATTTGTATAGAGACTGGGTGGGCACAAAAGATTAAAATGCTTCTCTAGCCCTTGAACTGCCAAGTTCTATTAGAAATATGTGCTCTTAAAGTCCTAGGGTAAGCTCACTCCTGTTTGTCACTAAAACTCAGCAGAGAAGGGCCTGCAGAAGTGAAGCTTACCAAGTTTTACCAGCCAACCTGCTTGTAATACTGGTCTCCCGAAACCCGATTTTTAAAATCCTTAGTATTTATCCAAAAACAAGTCTAGGAGGGGAAAAAAAAAATCAAGCCTAGAAACATGACTGTTAGGCACACAATCTACTTCCTTTAAGGTTTATCAAATTGAAAATTCCTTTTTTTTTTTTTTTTGCTATCTCCCTCAACTAACTACTCACTCAAATTCAGCATTAAATACCTGTTAAAGAACTCCTGATGGATGAGCACTTATGAGGAACCCTTACCCCTCATTACCCTGAAGAAGAGTGAAAGGTTTGGACTTTTCAGCCTGGCAATATACTCATACAAATACTAGGTTGGGGTTTTTTTCCAGTCTAATGCTGGGTTGAAAGAAATCTTTCCAAAGTGAACAATGCTGCTCCCCTTTTCTGCCCCTCATTTAGTTGTCTCTTACTCTTCTCAGTGACACACACTTATATACCAATAAAGCACCACTAAGGGATAAATAAATTTCACGTCTCATTAACAAAAGATACCCCAAAATCCAAAGAAACCCCACAATAAAAAATACACTGTTTTAAAAATGCATTTACCAATATGGCCCATCAAAACTTAGTAGAAAATATCAATGGGTTCAAGAAATCAAATTTTATGTCACAGTGGCAAATAGGAGGGCACTACAAATATAGTGATGTAGACAAAGCTATGAACTAAAATACTATCCCAGGCACACACAATAAAACTAAAATTACTGAAAGGAGTAAGACGGAAACACTTATTTAGGGGAGCTTCATGTAAGCTGGAAATTGCATGATTTCTCTGAATGTCACTCTAAGCTGTGTCATGAGCTCACCCATCGAAGATAACCTTTAGGCTTCAGAGGTGTCCTAACAGATGACTGGCAGATCAGAGAGGTCAGACATGACTCCTTCCAATCTGATAAGCAAAAAGGGCTCCTAAAGCAAGTGAGGAGGCTTGTGAGTGAAGGATGAATCAGATACTCTAATCCAACTGATAAAAAAGTGACAGAGACAGGACTTTGGGTCTCATCTCCTGCCCTCTCCCATCCCACATGAAGGAAAAGCTTCCCACAGTTTCACAATGCAAATTTTTTGCATTTCCAATGTAGTGATGCATCTGTCCTGGCAGTTTTACATATGAACTCCAACCACATCATAAAACATTTGCAGAAGTTTTCCAAGTACAGAAATGGATACTGTTCTCAACCTGAAATACAGTTCCTTGATCGGACTTGCGAATTATTGCTCTGCATTTTAAAGTTGACTGTCCGGCTCTAAATGTCAGTAAGTTCCAGTAAAAACCATGAAGGATCATTCCGTGTTACACATTGGAGTACCGATTTTTCCTTTGAAATAGGTATTTGTAAGGAATGCTGGTGGTTTTCAAAAATTCTCCAATTTCAGTCTGGAAAGGAATGTAAGAACCAGAGCAAACTGCATCTCTCTGGTGGAGCAGAACTGTTCAACCTACCCATGGCCCAGCACAGAAAGAAAAATCCAACTCCTGGATCAGTACAGTCCTCATTATCTACTACCAAATTGCATTTTAATTTGACACCATGGATCTTAAATTAAATTTTTCTCTTGTCAAGAGACCCTGTGGTCTGCACTCTTTAGTCCAAGAGTTGGCCCCATCTGTTATAAGCCCCTTTGATACACATTCCACTTTCTCAACATACAAGGTGTGAACCCAAGTTTCTCACTCGATACTGAAATCCTGGCAATTCCAAACATTCCAAAGGTCCCCAAAGCATCATCAGATTAGCTCAAAGCATATGACTTCTATGAGGAAAAGGCCTCCTTCCTTTTGAAGTATTTGGTTCAGATTTTAGTTTTATTTCACATACTGGAGGAATCCCAGACTATCCCGAATGTAAGAAATTCAGAGTTCTCTAGATTTGCATTTGAACACTTACTAGAGAACAGAAAAATAGACAAATTTCTGCTGTAAATGGCATAGAATAAAAAAAAATGATACTTCACAAAACCTAACACTGCAAGGGGCCTTTTTAAAAATTCAGACCTATCTGTATCACAGATAGCAAATACACCCATCACACTTTCTAAAGGCACAGAAGATGCTCCCGAAACAACCAATTTATTTACATACCAAGAACCACATGACACATGCTGTGTGCACTTGCTTGAAGGCAAGTAGTGCTAAAATTAATGTTAAGTAATTGAGCTATTAATCATTCTGATTTTATATACTGATGCTACATGACTCAGATTCTATCTTCAGAGAAAGTGTCCACTGATAAGGAATGCAAGAACAGACAGCAGCTTTACAACCGAAATAACTTCTCTCAATGAGAATGGTGAATTTTTACTTTTTTAAAAGAAAACCAGTGTCTCATCAGCATGTACCTTCAGCTAGCCTTTCCCATCAATTTTAAAGTTGTCTCCTGCTATGAAGGAGGACATGAATGCAAGATACACATATTTTAAAGACTGTTCTATAAAATAAGAAGATAGGAATTTTATGTGGAGCTTGACTCCTCTCTCCAACTTACAAACCATGAGGGAAGGAATCTACTACTGAATTGTCACATGAGGATCTGAAACAGCGAGGCACTACAGCTTTTCAGTCTGGCACGAGGATCCTCCATCTGCCTACCAAACCTAAATGTGTATCAGAGTCAGCCAGGGCAGATGTCCATCAGTACAACCCATTAGCAATGCTGAATTAAACTTCGCATTTACCCTTCCAGATATAAGAAAGGTTGTATGACATAAGAAAATACTACTTGGAGTATGTGATGTATACAGCAACATGATTCATATACTCAAAACTTCATTACATGCAGAAAAAAGAAATCTGGAAAAAAACGCATCAATTTCAAAAACAAATGTTCTTTTTATGCAATGACAATGTGCCATAACAACTGTAGGAGATCTTGGAATGAACAACTAATACTCTTGATCTTGCTGGTTATACAGAAGCAGAACACATAGAAGAGGCAGAACTGCACAGCTCAGGAGACAATTACAGTTCAACAATTTAATGTTTTAACTTGGTTTCCAGAACAAACACCACACCACTACCCCCAAAGCCCCCAAGATTTCTGAGCTCACACTGGCGATCTGTCCTTCCAAATAACTTCCAATCTTTACGTATTGTTCAAAAATCCTGCCATAAACTTTACCATCATATAGTTCAGCTTCCTAGTCAGTCAAGTTATGAACTTCCTATTAGTTCTAACAGATTTCTGCTGAAGGCTCTTTAGAACAATTTTAAAAAAATTCTGTCAAATATTCTTTGCCCATCAGGAATATCAAGAATTATCAAAGCCTGAAGTATTTTAAACCTCTTCAACTCCTAGAGCCATCAAAATCTTGCAGATGTACTACAGCTTAATAAAACCTTTATCTCACTGCAGTTTTAAAGAGAGTCCCTGCCAGCCTTGCCCCTGCCCCTCTGTTGGAGGTGCCCGTCCTCTCCAAGTCTGCAGAGCAAGCAGCGTCATCCAGTGCAAAGTACAGAATCAGCTCAAATCCACATGAACCACCAGCTTCAGCTGTGACAGCAAGAGTGAGAGAGGAGACGAAAATGAAGGAGGTGAAAGGATGATGACAGAAGATAGTATCTTAAATAACCACAGGACTTTGACAAATGAGGTCCTGTGAACACAGCTAAGTAGTTACACTTAAATCAACTGGAGCACTCATATAAGAAGCAACTACCAAAATCAGTCAGAGATTACTCAATTTGTCCCTGCTTTTTGAAGATTGTTTCATATGGAAATCATTTTATGTGCTTAATCATTTATACTGCAGCTTAGGACCATCTGTATTCTTGCTCTCCTTCACCTGGATTTTGCATAATGAGGTATACAATCTTTTATTGAAGATGTATTCCACTTACTTGTTGGCTTTAAGACAATGAGGATTACTTTTTATTTCATTCCATATATACTCTAATATTCTGTCTGCTTTCCAGATAAAAAATGCTACAGAGCAAAGATTTTCAAATCAATTCCTTGCAGCAACATCTTGGCCTTTTTCCAGCCATCACAGAGTTAATTCACTCAACAGTTACATGAGCACTGCAATTGCTCTTTTCAGTAAAAATACTGTGCATTAATCAACAGATGATTTTCATTTACAGCCCTAATGCCCCTCTACCCAGTTCTGGGAGGTTTCTCTGAAATTCTCCACAGCCTTCTCTAGTCTTGACTAATTGAAATAATTGTGTCACATTTCATTTCATCATTTGTCCACTCCTCTGGATCATTAACACTGCAAACAGCCATTAGACTTTGGCCGTGCAGAAAATTAATCAGTTTGTAAGCTATAAGAAGAAACTCAGACAAGTTCAGACAAATCTCACTGAGGCAATTCACAGCATCACCACCCTCAGGTATCCTCCCTTCTCTGTTGCAGGAGGTTCCTACCCCACTGCAGAGTTGGCAGAGGGAGCACACACATGCCCCAGCTACTCCCACCTGAATTCAAGGCACCAGCTTAAAATCCAGGGAAGTTTGGTGTGCATGAATCCACAAGACTTTGATATGCAGCAAGATGAGATGCAGGCACACAGCCCTTTTGGCAAACCTGCTAGAGGAGTGGTAATCTCCAAGGAGAAGAGGCAGACAGCCGGGACAAAAGGGAATATTGTAAAGCTGCTGTAGCTTTCTTCCTTATGACCAAGTGGAAGAGTTCAGGATTATTACTTTGAGATGCAGTTTCTCAGAGAGAGCAGCCTAATGAGTCAAGGTAATTTAGAGCTACACTGACAGCCAAAGGGAGGTCTCACCCTTACCCAACACATGGTCTTGCCAAGGATCAACATAGACGGGATCCAGCTGAAAGCAGACCATGCAAACAACAACAAAAAACCCTCAAGATACAAACACCCCTTGTTTTCAGAGGGATTACTGAATGAACTCAGCTCCCCACACATGCCAGGACTGACAGACACTGAGGAGAAGAATGCCCTGGGAAGAGAAGGCAGGAGGGACTGCATGTTTCAGTATCATCAGTCTTGCAGCAGCTGGAAGAGAACGTGAGGCAAGAGTAAAAAAATGTGATAGAAGCTTGAAGTGTCAAAAGTGAAAACTCACCAAAGCAGTTCCTTGCCTGTTCTACTATGTGGTATTTGGGTAGAGTTCATTAGTCTGCTGTTTCCCCCCTCTGCCTTTTTGAAAAAAGAGTGAACTCTGTTCATAGTCACCAAGCTACAGCTTAATATTGTTTTCCTCTAGCTATGTTTCCTCTAGTGACTGAAAAGAATTCAGCATATTATCTGAAACCACAAGAAAACGAAATTTTATAAAAATTAAAAGGATAATGAAGTAAAAAAAAAAAGTAACAACAAACCACCAGCAAGACAAGTATTACAACAAGTGTAACATTAATGTGTGTTGTGGATGTTACTTCTAAACCAGGGTAACTATCAGCTGCTGCCTAAAGGGGTGGTCCTGCTCGTTTCATCCAAATCCTGCCTGTGTCCTCCTCCAACATTTTTTTGCGTCACAATTGGCAACCGTGTGGGTACAGGATGAGTTGGTTCAGTGAACTGACAAGATGGAAAACTAATCCTCCAGTAAAAAACAGAGGAACTTCACAAATAAATAATTTTCTGCTACATCAAGTCAATGAACTAATTCATTCGTGACTGAAGAATCACTTGGTCCATTGTAACCAGAAAGGAAAGGAATATGTAGCTGGAACTAGAGGGGATGTGCACTGACCTTTTCTGTAGTACCCCACCATTACAGGAGTTTCCCTGTGATATTTTATAGATACATGCACACACAGATGTGTGCCAAGATTAATTCTTACAGTGTGAATTGAGCAATTCTCTTTCACAGCATTTCCTTCTTCCCCTACCCAATCTGATATCACTTAACAATAATTCCTTAAAGTATTTAAGATAACTAAATTCCACATAAAATCTTATACTAATCTTTACAAATTGCTGCTATCTGTAAAAAGGGTTTCATTCTACCTTCCAATAGACACACTATTCCACTGTTACAAGTCTCCTGTTAATTACAGCTTAAGTGTTCATGTTTTCATGAAAGAACCAGAAACCTCTTTTAAGCATAATCAAACCCCAAGAAAATCCTGGCATTTATGCTCTTAAGAGTTTTAAGCATGAGAATTCTCTAAAGCTCCCGAAGTATCTTACAACGACACAATTTACAAAATCAGAATGTATGAAGATGAAATAGTTTGTTTTCATTTCTCTGCTGGGGATTTCAAAAGCATTGGGCACATCTTTAGCAATTTTCTTCTCCTTGTGTTCCTATGTGGGTTTTTTGGTTTGGTTTGGTTTGGGTTTTTTAAGAGCAATATTCTATTGGAAAAGTATCCTTATTTTTGTATAATATTCTTTGCAGCTTAACAAGGCTCAGTGGAAACATTGAGATCTTTTTAATAAAGACAGGATCTCCTACTCCTCAGTTTCTTTTCTGATTTCACATGAATGGCAATTTCAAATTTCCACCTTAATCTCATCTTTAGCGTAACCTCCTTCATGCTTCCCCGTTAGTGCTTCCTCTCATAGATTCTGGTATAAAGCCGATGTGGTTATCAATGAATACTCCATTGTTAGCACATTTTCAAATGCTCATAAGCCTTCCACCCATTTCCATTTCCACTGTTTCTCCAGATAACCCACTTCCAATTTTCCATTTTAGCTCTCTACATAATAATCATTGAGAAAATGTCGTCATTGACAAAGATGACTAATCTCTCCAGAGCTCTTTTATATTTCCCTGGGTTTCCTCTTTTGCCATGTTCCCAAAACTGTCTTCTTTCTCAAGATAAAACTATTGAAGATTACAAGTATAGTTTGGTAAAAGAGAAAACAATGGTTTTATGTTTAAACCTAGCATTAATCAGCCAGCCTATTCTTCCATCTTTTCCTTGAGATTTCCAATTTGCATATGCAATTTCAATAACTTGCTATATTGTTTCTTTAATAGAGATTTCCCTGTTTCCAAAATGCTTATTACTGCCTGCACTCTGATTTTTAAATATAACCACAGACACACCCATTTAAAAATAGATTCTAGAAAATTATGTATCAATAGATTTTCTTCTATTTTATTTCAGCTTTACTCCTTGGAAGTGCTCTCAAATATTTTATTAGTTTATCCTTAAAGCTAATTTGACAGAGACTGTCTAATCTACCTTAACCTTAGTCTTATAAGAGACATCACAGGATTCAAATTGCTTCTCTCAGCAACTGATACTGAGGTTTGTGCTTGTGAATATCTCAAAAGCAATCTAATTATCATCTTGCCTAAGGTTCAGGACATAAAAATTTCATTTCATAGCTGGTTACATACCCTGAAACTTATGGTTTAAGCACAGCCTATTTCAGAGATACAGAGAATAGCCTAAAAAGCAGTGAAAAGGCAAAGATAAAGGGCTGAAGATAGGTGAAGGAAGAGAGCTGTGGTGAGTGTCTCAGGCTGACATAAAACTGGTTCTAAGTAACAGGAAAGCAAAACATTGAGTACTACTTGTCTTGACAGTGCTCAGGAATGAAAGCTTGACCCAAACAATAAGCCAGCTTAAAAGCAGTTAAAAAATTAAAAAAATTCAGTCTTGACTAAGTCAATTGCAGTGACATTCAGCAACACAGAAAAATGACAAAGTCCACGTTAATGTATAGTTAACTGCTTTCAAAGAACAAAATAGGCCTTCAAAACCAAGAGTGTGAGCTGATTAAAACTTTAAAAGAACTTGCATCCAACACTGTGACATTATTCAAACCCAAACACATACAGAAGAAAACAAAACACAGCCTCATTTTTAGCCCATGACAGAATATGCTGGAGTGTATCAACGGAAAGGTCTTCTGGGTGGTCTTCTGTAGTCCACAGTTTGGATTTCCAGCCTACTCACTGCTAAACTGCACAGAGAAAAGCACACACACACACAGAGCAGAACCTTTGCCCTTATTTCTGGAGCACCAAAAACTCGAAATTGCCTCTCAGTGGCAATCAAATACTCCCCCAGTTTGGCAAAGTACCAAACTGGAGTATATAACAATTTTGGTACTACCATGCTGTAGGGATTCTGGACCAACAGAACAGTCTGGAGTGGACCCCTTAAGAGTGGTAGAAATTAAACAGATACTCCAAAACACTTGCTGAGGGTCTGTTCCCATCTTGCTAAGTTCTTCAAATCAGGGAAGAGGCTTAGGGATAATTTTATTGCTCTCTCCTCCCAACACACTACACCGACCGTCCCAGCCAGGTCTGTGCATTGCATCTGTAAGTAAAGCAAACTCCCAAGACTTTATTATTGATTAGTTTATGATACCAGTAAGAGATCTATTTTTTAAAAAAATACAAAAGTGTTCAAATTTGTTTTTTTAAACAAGAAGTTTTTAATAGCTCAAGATCAAATTTTGAAATAGTAAAGCTAAAGCCCATAACATTCTGTTTTTCATTTGCCTTCTCCTTCCTACACAGAATCACGTGAAAGAAACGAAAGAAAACTTCTCAGCTTTTATTTTATGGGAAGATTAAAAATATCAAATGGGGGAATTGGAATTTTCATAGGAGATACTTCAGCAAGCAAAAGCCCCATAGTTATTTCTCAGTCAAAATGCAGAGCTAAAATTTTCTACTTCAAGCATTAAGTAGTTTTCAAGACAATACTGAAAAAGTAATATTTGCTAATACAGCAAAGTACTTCCAAAGCAAGTAGGTCATGATTTTCTGAGAGTGTGAAAAACACTTGCTTGATTCTTTGACATTGAAGGATATGTACCAACCTAGGAACCAACACAATAAAGTCTGCATTTAGCATGATAAATACCAACACCCTGTTTGGTATTAGAAAAAAATGAAGTCGAGTGAGTAGAAGAAAACTGGTTTTTTTTCAAGGGTCAAATATACTTTAATACATGCCAGATAAACTCCTAAAGCATACCTAGACCTCAGGGTCTAATTGAGACCCTCAGTGTGAGCCACAGAGCAGCACCTGGGCCCACATGAGCACTCCTGAGACAACCAGCACTTAACTGCAGCACAGAATTCACAAGCCTTTGACCTTGATAAAGCCTTAAGGATGAAATATTTAAGGAGAATTGTTTATGGTATTTAACCACACACCAGTGCCTTTTCCTCCCTAAATGTTTGGGGATTTTTGTTCCCAGTAGGGCCAGCACTGATCTGCTTGAGTTGTTCTACAGAACAAGTGCTAAGAAAACATACAAGAAACCCATGGACATTACAAACCAACTACATTATAATTCTGAACAGTAAAATGTTACAAGGAAAAAAAAAAAGATCCTTAAATCAAGGTGCTAAAATCATACCTAAATCATTTAGCTTTCTAAACAGATGTTTTTGTTTTTTTTCTCTGAGCCTTATAAGGCTCAGAAAATGCTGAGCTTTCAAAAATTCCCATTTTTGTCTGCCTTAGGCTCACTTCAGAATGCCATTGTGAATAATTTGGCCCAATTGCTGATGTGACTTTCTGGTTCCAAGATGACAGTCACAAATACGTGAATAACTACATCCATACATTAAAATATCATCTTATCCCTATAAAAAAACTCAGAAGACTTACAGAAAGGTTCAGTACGTACCAATGCACCATTTTCACATGTCCAAGCACTTGGATCAAAGTCAAGTTTACTGACACAAACTATAAATTTTTCTGGAAACACACGCAGCTCTACACAAAAAGAAATGAAAAGAAGATTACAAAAATTATAACTATTTTCAAAACCACACATAATGACATCATATATACATGTTACTTTAGTTAACAAAATTACTTATTTTTTTCAATTGCACACTAACTCCTTTCATGCACCCTTCTAGCTTTTTACCTAGCCTCTTCAAAAAGCCATCCCCCCTTTTATTTTGTTTTTTTAAACCTTTCAAAGAAAAAAAATCAATAAGGAGAGTAAATTGAGTTCCCAAGAGGACAGCCATGGCTGCAAATTAGTCTACCTGCACTCCTGGACAGAAATACCAAACAGAACCAACAGACAAACCACTTAATGATGATTTCTTTTGTGCTATTCTGGTGATGAGTCTCTTCATCACAGAAGCTGTAAATTATGTTTGTAACACAGCACAACATATTCAATCAGGACTTGGCATCCAACCTCAGTGTAAGGTTGGTCCAGAGGGTTCCACACTCTGCCTACAGAGATTTTTTTTTAAGTCATTAAACAAATTAGTTAACTACTACCAAATTGGGTATTTCACTCAGGATCACACGGTTTGTTATGAACACAACAAAGTTTTTGTTTACAAATAATTAGAAATTGAAGGGTTCTCAGATTAGAACAGATGAGACAAAGCTTTATTTGGTACCTGGCAATGCTGTGGGAAGAACAGAGCTGGATATTTTGTTGTTTGACATGTGAAATTATTTTCAGATTAGCATCTTCATATTTCCAGCTCTGAATTCTTTTGTTGCTGGCTTTGGTTTAGTTTTTATACAAAGAGAGTTAATAATTTTTGAAGTTTGTTATTCTTCAGAAACCAAGCCATAACACCCTATTTTGTGGGGCAAGAAAGAGGCAAGGCTTGCAATAAAAAACACAAGGTTGATCTCATACATTTTTTTGGTAGAATGAAGAGTAGGACAAGTTCATTCCAGTTAGACATTTTTATGTTACATTTTATAACAATCTCACCTGCTGGCTGACAAAAATGAAAGTATCTTTAGGTATTCATTGACACTTTAAAACAGTTCAAATTTAACACACAGCAAACAAGGTTGAAATTCCAATGCAGACACTCTGCTATTCTATTCTAACAGGAGAACCAGTCAGATGAATCGTTTAAAGTCAACACTCCAATCTTTTCAACCAATATGGACTTAGAAAACAACTAGTTGGCATCTAAAGACAGATTTCAGCATTTATTAATATAATGCATTCCTATAAAAACAAGAAATTCTTTAAAATTATCCATTCAAGTATTCAATATTTTTAAGGACACCTAATTGATTTTGCTTTTTTTTAATACAAAATGGTCAACACAAAGGGCAGTGATGGTTACAGCTCCTTTGCACTGCTGTTGGCAGGACAGAACTGATATCACTTCCTTACAGAGCATCCTGGCTTGAGAAAACATGAAAAAAAGATCTGGTCCAATGACATCACCTATGTAAAGATTTTATAGCTCTGAGGTGAACAAAAGCCTTTCCTGCATCCACTTGTACTGCCCCGTTGATGTCACAAGACACTCGAGCAATAATGAAGTGATTCATGCTGCAGCCTCTGCCTGATTCACCCTGCAGAGACTCAGTAAAATGCTGAGTCTCATCATACTTGCAGAATTTGGTGTGGTTTAGCTGATTACCCTGGGGCAAGGCACATACAAATTTAAGATTAAGCTTAAAAAAAAAAATCCATCTTATCTTAAGAAACACTTCTCTTTTTTGTTGGTGTTGGTTTTAGGAAACGTTCTCTCATAAAACCAAGCTTTGAAAGAAATTTTGATTAAGTAGACCAAAATCTCACAAAGAATTAGTTTGTGTTCCTGTTCTTTCTCCCAGGAATACAAAATTCTAAGTAACTATAAGAAACTGATTTCTTACCACGATAACGTTTCCCTACAGCACAACGAAGATTAACCCATCTCTTCATAAAGTAGGCAGTAATGTGGAGACTGTTGGCTGCAACATAAAACAAAGGGATAATATTAAGTGTAAGGGCATTTTCTGATCTCAGTGTTGCACACCTGCTAAGACAGGATTGAGAGAAAGCAGCAGCTCAAGAATACAAAGAAAAATGTAACTTGAATGGAATCGTTTTTAAAAGAAACAGCTGAATTCTCATACTGAAGTCTTAAGAAACTAATACCTGAAACAGGGTAAAAATCTACACAAATTACTAACCACCAAGTGCTGGAATCCAACCACAGAAATAGATTTAAATCAATTACTTGATCAGAGGTGTCATCTGCTTAATAGGCTGGTGTCATGGTCACTATCCTATTCACTATGTTCTCATACATACTCTACAAGAACATTACAGATGCCCATTTACTCAACTGCCTTCTGGAGGAAGGTGACAAGCTCAAAGGCAAAAAGCTGGCTATAAAAAAAAAACCAAAAAAACACCAGACATGAAAGGGCTTAATTATCTACAGCTTCATTGAACTAGGTGAGAAATGCACACATTTGAACTCCTCAGTATCTCCAAGTGAACAGGGCTGGCCTGGCTCTCTCAGTAGATACCTGTAACCTACACAGAGGTTTCTTCAGCTTCTATTCCCAAGAATGACAGAAATCCTTGGGCACCAGAAGCATAAGAAAAGGGCAGAAAGGATTATATTACAGTGGAGAGACTATTAGACTGTGGCTGAGGAAATTCAGCTTTTACTTTTGTTCTACTTAAATTCCCAAATGACCCTGAGTAAATCAGTTAGCACTTGATTCATAAAGGTATTTAGCAACCTGACTCCCACCGAAAGTGCAAAAACCTGGCAACTCTGACTCCTGCTCCCTAGACTCTCTGTGCATCTCACTGAAACGAAAGTGCAAAAGTGAGTTAGTGGTATTTCCCTTAACTTGGATGGGGTTTGCAAGACATAAATTGCTGCTGCTCCTAAGGCAGTCAGCTGCCCTTGGTGCAACTACCATAGAAAAGGAAGAATATTAAGTGCTACTGCTGTTCTTCTAATCTAACCATTTAAAAAGAAGGAAAGCTCGTGCCAGTCTCAGTCTCTACTGAGCAAGTGCCAAGGCAGGTCTTAATTCTAAGTATAAGCCCCAAAAGGCACATCCTCCCCTGCAGGGTCTACATCATCCTCTGGAGCTCCCTGTGGAGTGCTGTTCAGCATCACCTCTCATTAAGAATCACAGTTATTGATCACAATCAATCCCTTTGAAATTCATCAGCCATCTTTTTTTTCCTTCCCCTCAGGAAGATACCCAAAATTTGACTTCCCTTTAGAGATCAAGTCAAGATGTGACAAGTTGAACCATCCCTTGAAAATGATGAGCACTAGAGAAAAATTTGGATGTAATCCACCAGCTTTATTAACTGTATATTTATGAGAACAATTAAGGAAAATTACTTTTAGCTATTTCCAGTCTGGCATCTACATGTCTTTAACACTGCTGGTAGGGTGAAGTCAAATCAAAGAATTTGTCCTGTATATAAATATTAGTGTGATAACAGCATCCTCCTCCACTGTGACCTTGGAATGCTGAAGAAGTAACAGTCCTAAAAGTACAACTTGGAAAACAAATCTTCAAACAGAGAGCAAATACTAAAAGTTTTTCTTCCGACCTCCATTTGTCTGCAATATTCCAATGTAATTTTCTTGAGAGGAACTTAAAAATGAAAAAGTGTGAATCTTTGCTTTTCACAGAGAAAAGCAGGACACTTTGTTCCTGAAATTCTTCCATGAATCAGTGACATGTATATCTGCTTATTTTTCCTGTTATTCTGGTATTCTCTGAGAGGTTAAGTGTTTAATCATATCTGATTGACCAAGTAAAGTTTCAAATTCCTCTTAAAGGCCCTTGACTCAGCCAGCCACTGTTCTGTGGAAGATCACCTGCCTCAGATCTGACAAAATAAATAATTACGTAAGAAATCAAGACACCCGTACATGCTATTTCTGCAGTGTCAGCTCAAGTCTGAAAGTCTTACAGAGCCTTCACAGGGAGTTGCACCTGAGCTAATAAGCTCAGCCCAGAGGGACTAACACTAGAAAATCATTTTAGTTTCCATAAATATTTACTACTTTGATGAAAAAGGCCTGAACCAAATGATTTGCTGTTACTTGTTGCGAACCACGAGAAAATATTAAGATGCATTACATTCAAGATACCTGTATTTTGAAAGTATCACAAAGCTATGCTCATCAAATGTTTTGAAGCCCTCTTATACGTGACATCTGATCTAATTCGTAATCAGCTGGAGTTTGCATAACTTCCCTCATTTTAAAGTTGTCAGAGTTACTGCAGAGTGATAAAAATGGCGATATCCTCTTTCAGCTTCGGAAAAATATATTATCCAATTAACCATTCTGCTTAATGAAATAAGAAGCTAAAAAATAAGCCCCACAAGGAAACCACTTTATCCAACAACCCCATGTGACTCAGAGCTCTTTAAGCTTTCTACACAGTCACTCAGCTTGAGTTTAAGTCTGTTCTCAATTCCTGACTTGTCCATCACCGATGCTGTTTATGTACTACCATATTCTAATGTTGGCTTTGAGCAAGCAGGGGATTATGCTCCAGGAAAGACAGCCAGCGTGACCTCAGCAAGGACCAAAACCTGCTGTTCATGATATCTGGAAGGAGGGACCAACTGATCCATCACTAATTCCTTTTAAGCACCACCACAGAAGTTTGAACCTCAAGCTACAGACAATTTTGCTTCCAGTAATGTAGAAAGTTTACAGATCTTAGGCTCAGCAAACCCAGCTGGCCTAATCTTCAATTTTCTCTTCCCCATGCAACAAAGAGAAACCTCCATTTGTGGATTACCAACACAGAAGCAGAAATAAAATTGTATTTAGTGATGTGGAGGAGTTTTTTTCTTACTTCAAAACTGTGCACCTAGACCATCAGATCCAGGGTCCAAACACAAACATGGAAAACAAAAACAGCAACACAACAAAACATCCAAAAACCCCCAAAGCCCACAAAATAAATAGACTCTGAAATCCAAAATATGACTGGAGAGAAGTGGTTCTAGGAAAGCCACAGTTCAGTTTCAGCTGCAACAGGCACCAGTGAGAGCTGTCTTGTAAGGCAACAGTAATTTGCCCTGCTTGTTGTGTTTTGCAGTCCCACAATACCACGAGGAAATATCAGACACCGACTCTTTACTGTAAGACTATCCAGCAACACTTGTTTTCCAAAGGATTCACAGCCAAGCTGACTGAAGCTTCCAGAAGGCTGCAAGAGGCGGCTGTGGTGCAGCATGGAGAAGTGGGAAGCCCTCTCCCATGGCTATTATGGACCATTCATCTGGGAGCCTGGGAAAACACCTCAGAGCTGCTGCGTTACCTGGAGCAGCCTGGCAGGTGTTCCCTCCCCAGCACCGTCCAGCTCCTGTGTGGCTCTGGGGTTCACTCAGGTCTTCTCCAAAGCCACAGTACCAGCCTAAGAAGGCCGACTGCCACCTAGACATTCCCATATCTGACAGATACCTATCTCTCATCACACAGTATTTTTACACCACCTTTCAAAATACACCAATTTTCCTTCCCAGCCCAGACATTTCACATTTCTGGCAGGTTGTAGTGGTTTAGGACTGATTCTGTGTTTGGAAAGTAACAGCAAAGTCAATCATTGCAACACACATATTAAAAATATAAGAGGATAAACTTCTTATGTTACAATGAGAAAGTAAATATACTGGTGCAGTAACTTTCTGAAACATGAAAAAAAAAAAATCTGCACTTAGCTCATGCTAGATTAATTTTTCCACACAGATTGGACTATACTAGTAATAATGTTTACAATATATAGAGCTTTTCATCTTCAAAGTGCTCCACAGACATATTATTACACTGCTTTTTAGCACTCACATTTCTCCACTTAAAATTATTCACCACAAAATCAAAAGTCCTGATCATCTGTAAACAAAACAAAAAAGGAATAGTTCATTCTAAACCTACTGTTAATCATGCAGCTTTTCTTCCCCAAAACAAATGTCCATGTTCTTACCATGTGCTTCAGTGTAGGTTGCCATTTCTAATTTAGAAGAGGTTCAAAAGCAAATGTTGGCATGTAAATTTAAGTCCAAGTCTAGGATAGACTAGGGACAGCAGATGCACGATATCAGATACAAAAAAGCTGCCAAGCCTTCCTGAGCCTTTTCCGGGATCAACTTCATATTTAATAACAAGAAGCATCTCAAGTTCAGAGTTTTATTCATGAAAGAGTGGGTTTCAAAATAACTGAAACATCTCAGCATATATTCTTTCCATCCAGACTGCCTTCAGTTCAAAGAAGCCAATTACCACAAGTACATAAGAAAACGTGTACTAATCAAGACAAAATAAAGCCCATAAACATTTTTTTAAAAAAGTTTAATACCTAACAAAAACCATCCAGGTCATCAAATTTATATACCTAAAGAACGGACAAAAACCAGTCCTTGGGTGTAGTACTGAGTGAGTATTGCTGCAGGGTCTGACCTTGAACACTCTTACACCTGCAAACAAATTCAGTGATTTGATTTGCCTCTTTTTCCAAGGTGCCTTACAGTAGCTTAAACCAAGTGTAGACAACATCAGATTACTGATTTTTTCCACCTTATCCTTTCCCTTTTTTTTAGCATTAGTGCTGCTGTTCTGTCTACTGAATCTTCTGAACACAGGCCAGTTGCCAACACAAAGAGGTGAGAAATCCATCCTGTCAAGGACCTGGGGACCAGATTTACTTCCTACTAAGGAACAGGGTCCCTGACAAGAAAACAGACATTAACCTTTCAGGAGGCTGATCAAGAGAGAATGGGATGGGATAGGCCCAGCAGAATCCTCTCTGCTCCCAGAGCCTTGATAGCTGGACACAGCACACTGTTGAAACCATTCAGAATATGAGCCACTAATAGCAAAACGGGACTAAGCCATGTTATGGAATCCAAGAATAGGGTTGTAGGGCCCTGCTCTAGCAGGATTGGTGAGGAATTCACTGCAAAATTGGAACTATAGTGGCCAAACTGGATCCAGGATAAGGCATTTCTTAGCCTGGCTGTCATCACTATTCTGGAGGAAAGAACAGAGAAGGAAAGCAAATCTGAGACCATCTGGCTGCAAGATGATAAATGCTCCTGATGGAGGTCCTGAGACCACACCAGCTCTGGAGTAAAAACATCATCTTTCCCCTCACTAATAGCTGAGGATGGAGAAGCAGGCTGATCCAGTCCTGGAAAACCCAGTCTGTCCATAGCCATTCATAATGAATAAGCAGTAACAGCCAGCAGCACCTGCTAATGCATCCAGGCAGATCAATGTAGAGCAATAAATTTAACGGTCAGTGCACCTTTACCACAGACAACTGTTTGCTAACAGGAGACAAGATTTGATTTCACCCTTTTGTTGATCTCAGACTCAATAACCACATTATTAATTGCATGTGACTGGCTTTAACACATGAACTGAAAGCTATTTAGAAATCCTCCCTGTTTTGAACGTATAAACTGTATTCCAGAGAAGCCACATGCCTGGACTTCTTTAACCACTGGAATGAGCACAACAACCAAGAGAAAGGCTGAGAAAGGCATCTGTTGCTACCAGCCAAAAGGGAGAGAGAATGGGAAAACAAATCCTGTGGTAAACACTGTCTGACAAGTCAGCAGCACAGGAGAAGCCCAAGTCTCTTCAACGTGTCTGTACTGTGATGGAGCAGCTCAGTTCAAATGCCTGATGGCACATCTGCACATCAAGCCAAGTATCTCCCACAAACTCGGCAGACAGAGCTGTATCCAACTGGACCAGTGTCGCTACATCACTGAATTCCTTGCAGTGATAAAAGTAAGGTAGATTCTACCTAAAATGAGACACAGACACTGTGATGCTCTCAAGTTTGACTTACAGGGCAATAGGGAATGCAGAATGCTGCACATCCCTCTTCCAAAAAAGATGTCCTTTCAGCCTGTCTCTGTCATTTTTCCTTGAGGAAATCTATTAGCTCAATGAATTTTTTGCATGCTGTGAAATACTTGAAATGAAGCATTTTGTATTTTAAGTGTCAGGAATCTCTACAAAGCAAAGTCTCTTCAAGTAACTGAAATGTGGAAATGAGCCTCTCAGAATATAACCAGACATGACCAGCTCCCTTTATTGTTCATCAGAACAACATAATTATGGGTACCAACACTATGATGATGAAAGATTTCCAAATAAAGTCAATCAAACCTTTCACATGTCTCCAGGCTCTATTTTTGCCGTGGCAATAGGAGAAAGCTTCTGCCCCTGAGAAAAAAAAGGGTTTTAACCCTAAAGCTCCCACAGCTGTCATGACTTTCACTTTCTACCAGTAGCAAGATCTCTAGGCAAGGGTCACTAGAACTGCCAGGAATATATTGTATCACAGGGCTACAAAAACCTCTGGGTCTGGTGAAAAAAGCCCCACAGTCTGCCACTGGAGACATGATGGGAGAGAATGAGAAAGAAAAGTTAGTAGCAGGTATCTTCAGCAGAACTTTAAAAAGGTGACAAGAACATGAAAAGCTGGTTTCTTCAAAACTGATCTTGATATATGGTAACATTAAATGTTCTTGTCTAGTTTTTTGTGGGTTGTTTTTTTGTTTATGGGGGTTTTTTTTGTTGTTTTAGTTGTTGTTTTTTGAGGAGTCTTAGGAGAGCCCAGTGGAGTTAAGAGGTAGATATTGATGGTCAGGACTCCTCTTCTGCCCTATCATCTAGAGGACCCTTCAAGAGAAAGTGAGTTCTATGAGACATGTGTGGACTTGAACCAGCAGTTGCATGTTGTTTTTTGAATAAAGCAATTTGTGCCAGAGGTTTGTGGGGTTTTGTCTTTTCACACAACAGACTCTTGTTAGATTTGTAACAACTCAGAATAGAGGGAAATTCTGGGGCACAGAAAATAGGTGGAAAGTCACCACAATGGAGCCTTCTGTATTTTCTCTCTTTAAATGCTGGCAAATAGACCATAATTAAGTCAGCTGCTGAAAGGTTCTATTTCCCAGTAAGTCTCTATCTCTTTCTGCTCTCACAGGCTCTGTTGCAAAGAGGATACCACCAAATGTCCAAGAACAACCATGATTGTGATTATGTGCTCAGTGCCACCAGCTCAACTCTGGTTATGGTGCAAAGAGCTGGAGATAGACTGCAAAATGGTTTGTAACAAGCCCCTCATTTTGGCTCACTCTGTTGTAAGCTCACTGTGTTCTAAGCGACCACCTGAATCACACAGCTCAGTAGCCTCCACTTCTGACATCAGTGTAACAGATGCCAAGTGTAAAAAAAGTACACATAACATCCTGTTTCTCAGTATAAAATACCAAATGTGAAGTCTTTTATAAAAAAGATCAAAACCCACAATCCTGTCTCATGCTGTAGGGTGCCAACAGAAGAGGACAGGCATTGCCCATATCCTATGACCCACATGTACACATTAAGAAAAAACCCTCAAAAAAACCTAAACATTATAATTGAAAGAATAAGAGAAAGATACTCCATAAACAAATACAAGACTGTCATCTCCTATTCTCTCTAAAGCAAGTTTTGACATTTAGACATGGATTTGTACAGTGACTATTTCACACGGAGAAAGTTTCTCTCTAAGTATGTGTAATTTGCTCAGCATTAGGACATCTCTGGTCTGTTTGAAGTTGAAGGACTACCTCAATTTCTAAGTCCACAACACACAGACAAGATGACACTGAACTTTTTTTCCTCCTATTTTCAAGTAAAACTCTTTGTTATTTGCTACACTACTAATTTTTTTTATTTAATTATCTAATTTTTTAATAAATTAAGGCATGGCCTCTGTAAAGCTTTGTTGTTTTAGTGTTTTTTGTGGTCTGCCACTTGCGCCTTTGTAGTCCATAGAAATACTCTGAGTGTAATAACCACAACATACCTGGTACCTTCAGTGGTGAATCAAACTCTCAGAACTGCTCTCACAGAACTACTTACAGAGAGAAAATATGCATAATTTGGCCCTCCATCTCTATCTGGACAGATTTCTGTAAAGTCTTATAAAAATTTTCCAAATATGAATAAACCCACAAAAATGTTTGCAATTTAAAAAGCTCTAATTTCTACCTTGATCATATGACAATGAAACTTAAGAACAAAAGAACAAAGGAGAGTATTATTGTGTAATATGGTAACATAGAAAGTTTAAAAGAAATTCCTATTTATATTTAACGGTGAAATTAGACCCACAGTTACTTCCAGTTAAAATGAAAATAGTGAAGACTTCAGCGTTCAACAAAGAGCTGCAATGATTTTTTTTTTTTCTTAAAATATTGTGATGATTTTTCTTTTCTTTCGCTGGTGATAGTTTGGGGACTTTTACCCTGAGACTTTTACAGAATGCAAGGGTTAAAGATGTGTAAGACAGATTTTCTCACAGTTTAAAGAGAGCAAAACAACACATTTAGGAAGCCAGACAGTGACGAGGTCAAAACGTTTCACTTCCAGGTCAAACTTCTGGTTGCAATTAAGTAAATTCCTCTAAACATTTCTAGGGAAATCACATTTCTTTCAGTTTTTATTTCAAATCCCTATTCTTTCTTGCTTACCAAAACAGTATTGCTCTCTTTAGAAACATTTAATAAAGAGCATTTTTTTTTTAAAGAAACCTGACATTTAATTTCAAAATAAGAATCAATCCTTATTTTTTTTCCATCTCATTTGACATATAGTTGAACTAAAGGCAAAAGAAGCTATTAAGCCTAGTTACTTCTTAGAAAATAGACACAATTTTTCTTTTCCCCTTTAGAAATCATATTTCCATTTTCCCAGGCACCAAGGCTGCCAGAGTTCAAGGAGCATTTGGACAATGCTCTCAGGCTCCTGGTGTGATTTTGAGGTTGTCCTGTGCAGGGCCAGGAGTTGGACTTTGATGATCCTTGTGGGTCCCTCTCAACTCAGAATATTCTCTGACAGACCTGGCAGACACCTAAACAAGGCAACCCACTGTGGATGTATCTGTGACATAAGCAATTGTGTTTACCCAAGCTGAAAAAATGAAATCCTGAAGGTGAATTCATACTACATTAAAATTTTACCCCAACACAAAAGGTATGACCAGATTCAGACATTATTCACACTTTCCTTCAGCAGAATGCAGGTATTATGTTAAACTGCTCTCACTATTTATCTGTGGCATGTTCCAGGCAGCAGAGTGTTCCAGATACCCCACACACATATTTGCAAAGGTCAGGCAGCTGAGGAAAGTCAGGTCTATCACACTGAACAAATCAGTTCTTCTCTGGTATTTGAGACATTCCAACACAAGGAGTTTTTGAGCAATGAATCTATAAAATGCTTCTGGCAGAAATCCTATTTGCCATGTTTGCAGAGAATGAGAAAAGATAATTTAAAGACAAACTTATAACCAGAAAATTTCACCTGAAACAGTGAGCACTCAAAAAATACTCCCAAACATATCTGCTACTTATTCCAGCTGTGCCTAGAGCTAAAACAGGTCCATAGGCTGTACACTCATATCCTATCTTCTATATTCCTGCTTCCAAGGGACTACAGAAGCTTTAAAATCTATAGAGAGCACACATGAAAGAGCACCTCCAGGAGGAACAGATGTTGCAAACAAGAAGCAGGCAGTCAAATAAGAAAGACTAAGCGCCCAGGGACAGATTTTCAAATTCACTTCATGTGCACTCCAAAAATGCTGAATTCCCACTTGGGACAAGCACACCAAGAGCTCTTTCAAAAGGTGTGTTCCCTGGCCTAGATAAGAGTCACTCTGATACTCTCAGGTGAGTATCAAATCAGAAATTAGAGGTGGGGTTCATCTTGCTTGACTTGCAACACCTGAATCAAACTAGTACCCTAAACTTAATTTTTAACTGATAGAGATTAATTGCCTATTAGCTTCGAGCCAGCTTTGAGAAACTGAGACATGATTCCACTTTGTAAAGGCACATGATTAATGGATGCGATTTTTGCCTACTTATAGAAGGAAAACTCCAAAGATAAACTTTAAATTTGCATAAATATACATGCCTTTGCATAAACTGAAGTACTAATAGCAAAATTACTATGCAGCAGTACTTGGATGATAAAGAAAGACCTTTATAACTTACATAGATGTGTAAGATAGTAGCTGTTTGTGCATGCAAACACACTTTCTTTTTGCACACACACGTACTTAGGAGTAATTTTCATACTGTTTTTTATTTTCATAAAATGAAAAAAATATCATACAGAAGAGACAAACAAAAGATGGAAAGAAGATGGAAGCAAGAAAAGACAACACAATGCATTAATACAGACAGTAAAGGTTAGAGGTCAAGGCTGTTTTCAAAACCAACACCAAATTCTTCCTTTTCACAAAAATACAACTCTCATGTTGTTTTAAATAAATTATACTTCTTTTCAATACAATACTAACGATATAAAAATACAATATTAACTATATAAAACACATTATTAAGGGCATCTTTAAAATATACAATATTTCATTTCCTATCCAAGACCATAAATCACTTCATGGAGGAGCTGCCACTAGGGAAGAAGTAAAATAAGGAGAACACATTCAACCCACCTGGTGCTGCAGCTGCAAATGTCCCATGTAAGACAGGGACAGCAGTTGCTAAAGCCTCTGCCAGCACCAGTGGAATAACAGGAAGATCCTTCCAAAGGTAGATCCTTCCATACAGCCAGCGCAGAACTTCCTCTGCCAGTTCTTGAGACACACCAGCTCTCTCTGACATAGGAGTGAGCTCTCACTTTACAGGGAAGCACAAAGGCCATCCCAGGTAAGACCAGAGGTCCATAAAGCCAAATGCCTTTGTGTGGAAAATAGCTACAAGAGAACACTAAACACAACAAAGTGCACATGGTGATTTCCCCAATACTCTCCCAGACTCCAAGCCTTCTCCACTCAGGCCTTTAGTGACCCGAAGGAAATGTGTCAATTCTGCATTCTCCCTGCAATACTCTCCCATGTTCCTGTGGACTTAGCACAAGCCTTTATCATACCCATTATCCTCTGGCAAAAAGTTGCATCTTTCTGCAAACTACCATGGCACTTCCAGTCCCTTCATTTGATACCTTCTTGTTCTCAAACTGGAAGAGAATGAGAGAGGAAATGATTCCATAGATCTTTGTTGTGTTCCACCTAATTCGTATACTTTTCAGGCTGAAGAGTCCCAGCACACTTAACTGTTCCCTGTATTGCATTTCCTCATCTTAGATTATCTGTGTTGTCCTTCTTGGAGTTTTTCCCAATTCTATTGTATTAAAATCTAAAGTAAGGAGAAAAAAAAAATCACAAAAAGAAAACACCCAAACAGCGCATAAGAAGGGTTGGGCTTTTTTTTTTTTTCATTCCTGCCAAATATCCTCTACCTTGAAAAAAAGAAAAAAAAAAATCAGATATATAACCTTGACCTTCTGAAGAGAAAGGCTTTCGGGAATGAAGATGCCCTTATTCCCCATTAACTGGCTGTTAAAAAAAAAAAAGGGAAAAAAGCAATCTAAAGCAAATACAGGAAATATTAAGTACAAGATACTAATCAAAACATTTTTCATAAGTTATTGCATAAGTTACTGCATACTTCAGGGAGCTATGAGGCTCTGTTGTCACAGACAGATGAATGTAAGTTTAAAGTTCACACAGATCTGCAGGACTTGGCCACAAATAATAAATGAGCCCATTGTAGAGAAGCTGCAATATAATTCTTTTGAGAGACAGATATTACAATGTTCAACTGCAAATATCAAAGTTCAATTAAGAGACTCCTCCTCAGTCCCCTGTGCTTATCTTTTCCCTCTACTTGCACCCATCAAATGACTGTAGAGCCAGTCTTTAAGCAAGACAGGTGAAAAGATGCTGGTTAAAACCAAACAAAACACTGTTTCCCAGCAGAGGAGTGTGAGTTAACAGCAGGGAGGGTGGGAATACATCAGTTTTGCTGCTACAGGACTATAATGTGGAACATACCCCACAAACATTTCACACAATTCATGTCCTACAGTCATAGAGAACACTCCTAAAGCAAAGTGGGGCAGTCTGAGAAGGGTGTTTCCCTTAAAAACATCATAATGTTCAAATTAAAATGCAAGGCCAAAAGAGTTTGGAATATTTACCACCATGATTTATTGTATATTTTTTGTGCGCTTGCAGGAGCCAAAAAAATCGTTTCATAAGCAAGAGAAATGTATTTTCTTATGAAATTGCATCTTATGCATTTTTCTTTATACTAAATAACACACGAACTTTGACTCTAGATCTTTGTAAGGCTGAACTGCTCATCATAGCTCTTGCACTTTTTCCAGTTTCTCATTTTAGTGAGCTTGTCAGAGGCTCACGTTTGAAAAATCAATGTCTGAGACTTCTACCTGTTAATAAAGTACAATCACATTTGCAAAAAGCAACTGGGGGAAAAGACAGTGAAAGTATGATCACAGTAAGTCCTACTCCCTCGGAAAAGAAAGTTAAAAATATAAAAAATAATATACACAATTCCAGGGAAAGCAGATAAAATCAAGCTGGGAGCATCTTGTGCCATGTGACAGCATGCTCTCTAATTATTTTCACTGCAGAAGAGACTGTACAATAAAAAGATGTGAAATCAGAGCAAAAATGTTCCACCCTCAAGCCAAGAAAAACAACAAGGATGCTCAGGAAGGAACGAGAATAGATATGAAAATTACTCGATAATAAACATAGTTAACTTTTTCCTCCCTCAAGAGGGGGAAGAAGGTCAGTTTACAATATACCTTCTTCCTTCCTTCCATTTCTAACATTAGCATTTGTACCAGCCATATTTTCTTTCCACTTCTCCTTTTTATTTCCTCTGTGCCCATGTAAACCTTGCTTTCTTCCTTGTTTTTCAAAGCCCTCCCTTTGTCTTTCTCCTGTATTTAATATCTCCACTCAGTCCGCTTCATATCCCCTCTAAATTCTCATTGCTCTTGAGCAAAACCAGTCACTTCCTGTGGAACAGGAAGCTTCAAATAATGCAATCAGAAAACATACCTGGCCAATGCCCTTCATGCATGATTTTGGCCATGCAGGTTGGACATAGGCAAAATTCAACCTGTGAAAATCCTTCCCATTTTAAATTTCTCTTTTGAAAAATAATAAACCCAAGTAAAACACGTTTGGACATTAATTAAACACAGGAAACAGTTTATACCAAAGCCTATGTCCAAAGACTAAATTAAAGCTTACTTTGGCAAATTGTTCATACTGGCCATTTGGGAGGGGTGGGGAAATTGTTCAGACAGAAGGAAGAATAGGAAGAACTTGCTTGTCTTGGCTTTCTCTCATTTTTCCATTCTTTCCTTCTTTCTTTCTTTCTTCTTCTGTGTGTAACACCCACAGATTTCCTAATGAGATGGTATGCGACCCACCACACACTGCAGTGTGGGTGTAACTTAAATGGAAAAGAAACCTAAATTAACAAGTAACTTGCATGGATATTTATATTAAGTGCCACAAAAGTGAAAGGTGATATCAAGTAACACTAATATTAAACATAATACCATAATACTACAGACATTAATGCTAAAAAGAAATTGTGATAGCTGAAAACTTCCTCTTCAAAACAGCTATAGTAGCAGCTTAATATGCTTCTGCTCAACAGATCTAGCAAGATGAGATCTGCTTATCAAAGTAAAGTAGCTTGGTTTCTAGTTCTGAAATGAACCCTAATACAATCTGCTTTGATATTAAAGGTAGTCTAAAATCTTATTGATACTGGTCTAATAATTCTCTTTCTAATAAATTTCAAATACATCCTGCAATGTGTGCAGCATACTAATTAAAACTGACCTCAAAAGATGTGACTTCACCTAGGGGTGGAACGCTGGCCTGGGATACTGGAAACAGTAAATAACCAGTTAATAAGCACCCTAAGGTTCCTCCTACAGATACACACTTCCTGACAATAGCAAGGGTTTTTACAGCAGTGAAACTTGACACAGACTTGCATAACTTTGAGCAAAAAGAAGCTTGAAGAGCTCCAAAACTTTTAATAACCTCCAAATGCAGAAATAGCTGCAGCTGAAACATTTCCCCAGCAGCACCTCCAGCGTGTGCTCCCAGACTCGTGCATGTCTTTGGATGCTACAAAACACCAGGCAAACACCGTCCTGGTATCTGGCACTTTATCTGTCTGTAAAAAACACAAAGCCATCTCATCGCCTTCTACAAACAGAACCCGTGATCCCAGAGAGGAAGGCAGAACACAAGAGGTTTGGGGACATTTGAGTGATGGTAACTGGTAAAGACTATTCACCCTGTGTCTCACCTGAAACAGTCAGTCCCTAGAGGGAGGTCCTGGTTGCTCCAGTGAACACCCACCTATTCTGTTATTTCCTTCTCAGGTAAGAACAGACTTGAATGTAACTTGAATCAACTTGATTCTTGGACTTGAACAAAGCACTCCTTTCTTACAAATTACAGCCCTGAGCAAAGCAGGCTGAGAGAAGAGGAAAGAGATGGATTTGGAAATGAAGTTTAACATGAATGTTCGTTAGCACAGCCAGTTTTCTTCCTTTAGTTCTTTATTGTTAATTAATGACGGTGAGATTAACTGCAGAAAACTGATGGAACAGTAATTCTGCCTCATCCAAAGTAAATATCTTTTAATCTAAAACTGTCACTGATGTTACTGATGACCCCTCAAATACATATCCTTAAATTTTAGTTTTCAGGAAACAAGGGAAAGAGTCAAGCAGATCAGTTCACAACCCTGGAAGAACAGCATACCAGTATTTTTACTGAAAAGTTCATGACACAGAAGAAAATATAAGACCCCAACTTTTCACAAACACCCTCAAATCAGTGTTGCATCTGTCTGCATATATAAAAACAATTACTATGCCTGGTAGTTTTACCTTATAAAACCATTCATTTTGAAAACTTACTTTTTACTTAGGCAGGAGCCTTTTAAAAATAAAGAATAAAAAACATCCCTTGATAAAAGAAAACACACAAAAAACCTCAATGAATCTAAGAAGTTCGATCTCACCTTCTGTAACATCCCTATCCCTCTGCTTTCACTGCAAGAAAATTCTATTTGTTCACTGAAAGCCAGAAAAGCACAGGGGTCTGAAAGTTTACATTTGACAAACATTAATAATATTTTAAAGGGATAAAACGTAGTTACAACTTGCAAGGAAAAAAAGGGTTTAGAAATCCTTTAGTGACCAGAAGCACCTTTTGCTTATGCAGTACTCTGTTCTTGGGGGTGGGGAAAAAAGCCCTTCTGTCATGCCATAACAATCTGTCTCCACTATATGCCTAAATTTTGGCAATAATAAGCCAACCATACAGTATGCAACCCGTATTTTCTTCATTAAATCCACTTATTATTGTCAATAGCATTTAAAGCTGTAACCATCAACTAGAATTCCATAGGAATATACCTTTTCAATAACTAAAAACATTTTGAGAGGCAAAGAATTTGTTCAGAATTAAAACTGTTGATACATTGAATTCAAAAATTTGTGAGTATGGTGATCAGATATTGCAAGTATGTAATAACATTAACTGCAGAAGTCATACTTCAGTAGAGATCCATCTCAACATATTTAAGGAAATGTGACAAACCATGGCCAGTCCTTTTTTCTGTGGGAAGTTCATAACATACTCCATGCTAGTAATAAAAATTAAAAGTCATTTTTTTCCTAAGAACGATCTAAACATAAATTGCTTGTCTAAGACCAACAGATAAGAAAATCAACTGTAAAACCCACCATTTTGACTGCAATGAAATGATATTAAACAAAAATTGGCAAGTCATTTAGCCCCAAAGCTGTTCTAACATCAGAGCACAAGCTACACTGATCAGTACCTTTGATCTGAAAGGTGGATTTACTGAAATTGCACCTATTAGTCTCACCACCCTCAAAAACACAAAAAATAATCTCGATTTGGGTGAAGATTCTTAATACTGTTCTCTTCTGCACTCCCAAGGTCACAGGTGGGGCAGCACCACTGGAGAAATGACAAAGGTCATTTATCACATCACAGGAAGCTTTTTAAGAGTGGACAGATTGGCAGAAGAGGGAGAAAGAAAGGTATTATTTTAAAATGAAAAACTTCTAAATTAAATGTTCAAGTGGAAAGGAGACTTAACAAACCAGCAAGATTTCCATCAGTTTTGCAGGATCAAGGGTTATACCATTTACTCTTTTTAATTCTCAGACTAATAGTACAAGCATTACATTCATTTTTCAGTAACACAGAAAATTAAAACCCACTTAATTTTTTCACTAACACAGCTGAAGTAATTTCAGACCCAAACACCAGTATCCCTGGTTTTCTTGATGACAAATTTCTCCTTGAAAAAAATAAGTAACAGTACTTTCCACTATACTTTATCTTACTTTATTTCATGGTAAGTTAAATACTTTCTTTTACCGGTAAGAAATAAAGGACCAGATGATGCATGTTCCACTGATTTCCACTGTCCATGCTGTTTTGGTGCTTCCAAGTAGTGTTTGACCCTTGAAGCAACAACTTCTTCTAGCAGCTTGCAGACCTCCTGGAAGAATAACCAGTGGCCTACTTAGATCTAAATTTACAGAAATGCCCCCAGCAGAAATCAATACAAAATTACCCCCTTTCATTTTAAAAGGAAAAACATTATCTGCAATTCAGTATCGAAGGGAGAAGCACATAAATTAGGAAATAAATAGGAAAAAGGGGGGGAATCAAACCATTTTTCTACAAAACATTATGAAACTCTCACTTGGCAGATGAAATACGTTACATTACAATACTAGTATTTTTTATCAGAAATTAGTTTCATATGCATGCAATGTAGGAAAAAATACATGTTAAAAATGTATCACAACAGTAGGTATTTAAGCAAAATACCAGTAAAAATCCTCTCAGGAACTGTCAATACACTATTTCTCTGCAAGACTCCTTATAAACCACAACAGATTTTTGTTTCAATTCAGCATAATTTGGGGAGGAAGACTTGGAGCAAATTAGGTCACAGCAACCTAATTTCTCTAATTCATTTTGATTTTTCTACTCCTAAGCATAACTGTTCATATCTTTCATACTTTCTTCAGCTAAGCACAATAAAACCACATATAACTCAGGGAGAGCAAACTTTTCAGCCAGAATAACCATAGAGAAAAAAAAATAGCTTGGAGTAAAAGCAAAAAATTCATGTCTTGAATAGCAAAATAACATTTAACACACACACATACTTGAGACTTTTCCCTCAGTATTCTCACTTTCCGTTGTTCATAACTATGTGTCACAGAAAGGAATCTTTGTGACACACAAAAAGATAAGTTTTACCTTTTTACTATGTTTGGGTAATAGACAAAATTATATTAGTATTATCTAAACTAAAATAACTTGGCTTGAAATTTCCTTTTGATTAATGTAGAAAGTATGGAGGGCAACAAATTTTTAATGCATTGCTCTTAATGAAAGCAGGGCAATATATTGGTCAACCACAACCAGTATTTTCTCCTTATAGTAAAAATACATTTTCCTTTTGCTTGTAGAGTATAATTATAAAATACTATATTTACTTATTCTTCTGTTTAACTCATTAAAGTGATCCTATTACACATTCCTGCACAGGACTACGTGTTCATATTAGAATGAAAAGGCCTAGAAAGCAGCGGAAACATGGGGTGTATTTGGTTCCTTTTGCAACAATAAACAGTACCATGCACTTCCTTCATTTACATGGAACATATTTTAGCTTTCATGCTCATGGAAATATTAGTCAAATGGTTAGCCCTAAGAGTGCAAAGATAAAACCTGACTTTGCTACCAGGAGAAAGAAGATATGGCTGAAAGGGCAAGGAAATTTGAAGGGCAGAAAGAAGGAAAAGCAAACCCAAGATGACTCTACACTGAGGTCATGACAGCAGAGTGCAAACTGGCACAGAGAGGCAGAGAGGGCTGAACCATCATTGATATTTTCCAGAATTTGGAAACAACAGAAATGTAGAAAATCACTTGCAAGGAACATGTGAAAGCTCTCATTAAAATATACATGCCTATGCCTAATTTTTCTTTAAGACCCCCACCTGCCCCACAAAGATTCTGCATGGGACTTAGAGGAAGCAAATTGCAAAGGATTGGACTCACACTTGTCAGTTGCTGAAAATATGCAACCTTTGTACTTGTCTCAAAACGTGCGGTCACAGCAATGCAATGAATGCTGCCCTGTCATGCCTCTTTATTAAATCAATCATGATCTAATTTCCTGAAATTCATATCTTTAGCTTTGGCAGTCTTACAAAATACATTTTGAAAACGTTTAAAACTCAGATAACCAGGAGAGTAAAACTGGTTATAAACAGAAGGCATAAGGAGCATTCATTTAGTCAGACAAAAGAAGTCTAAAAGATTTCCCCTATTTTCTTATTTCTCTGCTTAATAAAGCACAAATTGGACGAACCACATGTTGCTAAATATTCTGCTCCCTCAGGACATTAATTTATTGTTTCTTTTAATTTTATTTAAACCTATTACTTGGAGACGTCCGGGGACTCTCTGCAGTGGCAGGTTAATTATGGCATTATTAGGAAAACTATCTGCTGAAAATTACCGTAACAGAGACTTGCGGGAAAGTCCACAGGCATCTCAAACATGTCCTGCAGTCGTTTTCAATAGGGAACTTCTCAAGTTCCCACACAGGCTGACACGGGGGAGAACCCCCGCTAGCAACTCATCACAAGATTGAAGCAGAAATCACACACAGTCCGATGAAAGTTAGTCAGAATTTTGCTGGTCACTGATTTTCCACAATTTCATCAGGATATACAAATGATACACTTAAAAATAATGGGAGATTGTTTTCACAAGATGCAATAGTTCTACTGCAGTTTATCATGCATACTTATGTTTTCTTGTACCCTCTAAATGCAACATCATTCACACTTCTCAGAATGGGAAAATGCAATCAATAGAAAGTTATTTCACCAACAATCTGCTTTATATCACTCAGGATAATTTCTCAACATTCATGAAAAATGTATTTTCAAAAATTAAAGTCAGAAGAATCCAAACAGCATACACACATGCATGTATGCACATGCACACACACACACACACACACAGAGTTTAAAAATTAAAAAGCAAATTCCAAGTGGTCATTAGTGACCTAAAAAGCACATAGGGTTGACTCAGGGGTCCCAAAGCAATCATTGATGGTAAGGTATAAGTAACAATATTCTCATAGCACTGGAAAATTCAGAACAGTTCAAGGCAATCCAACTTTTTCCCTGCAGCCACATGCTTTTGAAGTAGAACTGATATTTGTTGTACCTCTTTCTCATGATCTGAAAACCAGCTGGTGTCTTTACTGGAGCCTTGAGGCAAAATATGAACATCCACCAAGACAGCAAAGTTCCCACACTGGGGGAAAAAAAAAAAAAAAGACAAAAAAAGTTCAACTGTAGCTGCCAGGAAGCACATGTGGAGCAGAAAAGGAGATAAACAATCAGGTAAGCATATGCATCTGATTCCGAGTTACAACAGGCAGAACATTAAACTGTGGAAGTTTATGAAGTATGGAATTACAAATTTATCATTGTTTGTGCACTTAACAAGAAACAAGAGCACCAGACCTATCCTGTATAGCTCACAGAAAAGTTTAAATAATAAGAACAGGAAAAAGGACATGGAATTTTCTTCTGCTATTTAAAGGACATTTTTAAATCTGATTTCAAGCAAATTTTAATTTTTAGATTTCCTTCACTAAACTCCCATCACTCTATTTTCTGAAAATTTGGTACCATATTAATTATCCAGTTTGCATTTTAAATGTATTAATTCCTTAGAAATTCAGCCTCTTGAGAGTGTTTTCCTCTCTCCAAACCACCTACGTAAAGAACAGCTCTGAGGGATTTGTCCATGAATATCAGGTAGTTACCACATCTGTCATTCAGCTGATACTATACTTTGAAGGGTTAAATAAAAAGGATCACTTACTACTAAATATATACAGTTGTTAGGATGATATAGGCAACATCCCAAGGCACATCAGCTATTTCTGAAATTCCTTGATGGACTTTCCTTGATAGACAATGCGACACATGAGGTTTAATTATTTTCTTTCTTCGGTACATCAGTCATTACAATGAACTAATAGAAGAGTGAACAGCACGAATACATCCCAGTTCCACTGGGCCCTAACTCACCCCTGCCTCTTACCCTGCACAGAAATATGGGGCATTACAAACTACTGATTCCCCTTTTTTTCTACTGTTACATGGCATCAAAATCTCACTGAGACACCTTGAACTAAACAACGTCAAGGTGAAAGCCAATTTCATCATTCTGGTTTGGCTGCTTGTGCCACACTTGTGATGCAATAAACTCGCTTTTTGAGAAGACTGGACATGTGTGGTCATGGCAATTGCACATCCGGAATGTCTGATGGAATAGAAACAACATCCTGATTCCAGACAAACCCCAAATGTGCACGTACCATCCAGCGTGAGATTGTTCTCCTTTCAAGTGGACATTGCAGGACTCACTTCCTGTCCTCACTCAATCTCTCTGTATTTGCTCTTCACTGCCAAACATCTGCAAATACCAACCTCAGAATTCCAACTGCTAAAGACTTAGTTCTATAAATAATGTGGTATATAGTTTTGGACTCTGGTTGTACATCACCTACAGTCTAAGGGGCACATCTACATGTCAGGCTTATGGTCTCACACACGTACAGTTGTTGTGTACCCTTACCTGTACAATCAGCACAAAGAACAGGAAGATTTAGCATTGACTTTATTAACCATGACACCATATTCAGCAAATTAAAAACCTCTGGGTTTACAAGACACTTAAATCTGTAAACTAACCACAAACTAAAGTATTAAAATAATGATTCAAATATAGTTAAAATCTAATTCATGACCAATAATGCATTGTAGCTAGAGTGCAAAAGCTTGGCAAATGAGACAGGCATTGGGAAATCATTTTGAGAAACTTCGAAGTTACTTATAGGTATCAGTCCCTGAAAGAGCAGACTGCTTTGATCTATTGTATCAAAAGGCTTCTCTTTCCTCCAGAGAATCAAGAATTACCAGATGGCTGCAACAGCAAACCTTTCCAAGCTTTAAATGGATGACAAAATATCTCTGAAAAATCTCTGGTGAATCATTAGTCAGCTCCAGCAAACTTTAAGTTGACTACTGAACTTCAAAGTTAGCAGACGTTGCAGATTATAAAGTGAAAGCCAGTAAATTATTCATGGCTCAGCACTTTTAACAACAAACAAGTATTTGATACATCAAGGAAATTCAAATTATCAAATGCTACATGTTAACTGGCATCATTTTCTATTGACTCCAGAAACTTTATATATAGATACCGAGGCAAAGTATAGACCTGTTTTTCAAGAAGAGATAATGTTTGTAATTATTTTCTTCTGAATGGCAATGTTTGTCTCAGTTGCCAATCCTGAAACAAATGGAAAAAAGAAAATACAGAACCATATTTGAAACTATACAATGGAACAGTTAAAACCAGCTGTAAAATAATTACAAACACAACAAACACTTTAAAGAAAAAACAAATACAAATGAATAATGCATCAATGCTTGTAATAGACAAGGTTTCCCAATGAAGGAGTCCTATACCCCTTGTTTTTTGGGCACTGTTCTTGTGGACAGCACATCTGGAACTATTTCAACAACCAAAAGCCAATAGTTGTGGGACAGGACACAGGGAAGCATAACTGCCATAGGCAAAGAGGAATATGGGGAGTAAGTAAGAGGAACATGTGAAGTAAGACTGTCACTACCTCATATTTTCCCCAAGTCCTGCACACAGCATGAGCGACAGCTCCTGTACACTCTCAAACTGTCCAGGACACAGTATAGCCTACACCTGTATTTATGCTTTATATGCCTTCACATGGTCCAGCTTTATGGTGATATTTACACTAAGAAGCTCAACACAACTTTGGCTGCTCCAGCAGAAGAGTTCTCAACACAGACTAAATGCCAATACAAATAATTGAGGGGAACAGAAGGAACTGGAAGGAAAATGTACACTGTTTATATAAAGAGATTTGATGATCTTATAGATGTTTCTAAGTTACTTTTATTTTTATTCTGATGACATTTCATTCCATGAAAATACTAGCTTTTATTTTAGAGGAAATGAAGTGTTTCCAGTCAGCATGGCTGCAAGAAGCAACTCATGATTCGTAAGTACCATAACTGAAAGGCAAACAACTCTTAATTTCATGCTTTCAACAACAACCTCAAAATTTGCACTGAATATTGTTTTTAGAGGTGTGATAGTCAAAACTGAAACATGAATGC
Organism: Acropternis orthonyx; assembly: GCA_035583155.1. Taxonomy (NCBI): domain Eukaryota; kingdom Metazoa; phylum Chordata; class Aves; order Passeriformes; family Rhinocryptidae; genus Acropternis; species Acropternis orthonyx. Next base: position 415,206 of record JAWWEU010000111.1, read on the forward strand.
CTGATTTTATGGGAAACACATTTGTCAAAAATCAATAGAAAAGCATTTCACTGAAAAATAAAGACAGAAACAGATGCACCATTTAATATCCCCCATAATTCTAGAATGCAAAAACTCTTCATTCTTACAAGCTGTTTTTAATGTTCACATTCTTATTGAAACAGTCTAATGACATTCATTGTGTTATAAACAAAGGGCTTTAAATGATCTCAGAATGTTGTTAGTGTATTGTTGTTCAGTAATGGCATCTAATTCAGAACATATTTTCAGAAATTAAATTGTTTGTACAAATATGTCAAACACTTCTTGGATTCTGCAAATTGAAAAGATAACCAGACATGTAACATAAACAGAACAAAAACCAATGCAGTGGTAAGTCAGTCAAAGGAAGTCATCTGCTCATAACTTGTTGAAACTTTGAAATAAGCACATATTAGAGGGTGAACTATCATTGCAAATCCCCCAATGAATACATAAATCCAAGTAAGTTCTATTTATTGAAATATTGATATTTTACAATCAGTGGGCTCCTACATGGTACTCTCATTTTTTTAAGCTGCATCCCTTCAAATAGCATAAAAACAGTCCTTATAAAGCAAACAAACAAACCCCCTCAGGATCCTGGGGATAAACATGGTGAGTTTGTATTCAGTGACAATGTTCCAAATGTGCTGTATCATTAAAGCAGACAGGAGTGGAGAACCAGCCTCCCATGACACACATTAGTGTTTCCCGTTTCTGTGATTACTCTGCGGATGTGGGCTGTAGGGTCAGAATTAATTGTAGCTTGGCTGAAACAGAAACATCTGATGGTTTGGCTGAGTTTTGGGATGGGCGGGAAGGAGCTGAGCTGCAACTGTCACACCCGCTTCTGCTTTCCAGCTGCAAACACAGGTGACACCCTGAGCGTGGCAGCAGGAGCTGGCTTGAAGTTTGCCATCTCTGCTTCATCTCAGAATGGTGTTTGTGGTACCAAAAGCTTGGGGAGTTTGTGATATTAACTGTTCTACATAAAGACAATACCTTATCCTATAAGCCTTGATTTGTTTACAACGAATTTGAATTAAAGACAATTTTGAAGCACATTTCCCAGTTCTATTGGGAGAGAAGCATGTCCTACACTGCACAACTTTAGTTCTCCAGGATAAATACGCAGAGACTGTTTCTTTCTACTGTTACCTCTTTCCTAAGAAGTGTGCTAACTAATTACAGTGATAATTTTTACAGGCTCAGATGATGTCAATCGTTCAGAAAAAAAGACTAGATCCCAGTGACTATTCAAAAATGTCTTTGGAAGCTCTTTGGCATTGTGACATAACTGATAGGAGGTATCATCAGTCTCCAGGTGGCAAAAGCACAGCCAAGAGATTTTGGGGAAAAAAAATAAAATAAAACAAATAAGGAGTTTATGTGAAATATCTCGTCTTAAAATAAAGAGGAACATTTAAACATATTCCATGGTTTTCAAGTTCTTTCTGAAAATCAGTAAATGTTCTACATTGAATCAAGCAAGTTCAAACATCTGCAGCATTAAATATAATTAGGTATTGTCATTGTCCTATACGCTGTGCCAAATATATTATGACAAAATTCATTTTTTCCAGGCTTTTTAGAAGTTTGTTCTCCTCTTTTATTTTTCTGACTCCAAAGAAAATTATGTGTCTTCCTTCTGTTTATGCCTTTAGCACCAATGATTTTCCGTATTTTGACTCTTCTACAGCAATAGCAGGAAGCAAAAATCACTTAAATGAGTGACTATCGAGCACAGGACTTATATTTGTCAATACAGAACAATAATTTACCTTTCATTTCCAAGCATGTCTGGGAGCACTATGATTTGAGCTAATACACACTCCCAAACTGTAGAGGACACTGAGTACTTAAATGCCTCAACCTGTACAAACACAGAAGTCAGGATAGCTATTTATGCACCACCACAGCTAATGGCTATATGGGGCACAGGAATTCCGGTGACAGCTACCACTGTATGTTTCTCATCCTTTTAAATAGATAAAGTTGCAATAGCAGAGGAGAGGGGGGAAAAAAATAATTGAATTCCCCCCCCCCCCCCGCCATGAAGTCAAGTTGCACAGAAGTAGTCTTTCCCTAGTCACTGCTCAAAGCAAGGTGGTTCTTTAGCTCTCTATTTCAGTTGTTTAGAAATCAACAGGTCACCAGTGGTTGGTTTTACTATCATGAGATTAATCAGAAGGTCACCTAATGAGAGGAATTGGTAATTACAAAAGGATCCCTCACCAGCTGATTCAGAATCAGGGCAAAACAGATGAGAATGGTACAGAAGGACCCACAAGCCATATCCCTCTAAGAATTTATGACACAAGCCCATTCTTCAGAATGCTCAAGAAATATGATGCAAATGTCAGGGGGAAAAAAAAGGTATATTCCACTTTTGACCTTTTTTCTGGATAAGAACTGCTTGGCTCTGGAAATTGTACAAAGCTTGTACTTTGTAATAAGTTTATTTACTAAAGTCAGAGAACAGTTTTGACAAATAAATTCTTCTTATTAAAGAAGGGTTATAGCCATCAGCTAATGTTACCTAGATCTTTTAAATTCCCTGCCTTCAAAGATCTATGGGGTCACCCTGCAACGTAAAGAGCAAACAGCAGATTAAGGGCAATGCTATAACAGGGTTTAACTTGAAGATCTGTCCTCAAAGATAGCTGTAGTAAATCATACACAGATTCAGCAGGAATTGGACAACCTAAAATGCATTCAGACTTTCCAAAAGCAGGGAGGAAATTCCCCCTTTTATAACCTGAATACAAGTTCTATATAAGCAATCTTTCACAAGTGTTTGGCTTGCTTTTTTTAGGAGTATAGTTTATGTGAGAGAAATTCCTAAAGGGAGGAGTGTTTAATTTTCCAGTGTCTTAGTGGAAGAAAAGAAGGAGTTATCTGAAAATTGAATCAATAAGCTATAGGCACATTAAGATCACACTGAGAGGTTCCCATGCCAAGCAAAGAGGTGTAAGCAGAGAACAAGCCATTAGAACAAACCTTTGATAAATGTGGTCTGACAACACATGAAACTAGAACGCAACATCAAGGCACCATTTTAGACTCTTAACAGATGCAGAAGGACAGGATATTAAATTTAAGAAATGATGGGAAAAAGAAAACAAGAAATACTTGTGAATGATTCAACCCTTAGGAAAACATTAAAAAAAATAAATCTAAGGAGCTTCACATCTGATGGAGCTGTGTATGATACTGGAGACTTCCAAATTAAGGACTAATACACTGTTGTTAGAGCACATAATTGTGAGAGATCCACCCAAATCAACAGATTAAAATAAATTAACAAAGACAACTCCTTCAGAAAACCGAAAGTATCTGCCGAGGTAAAGGATCTGAATGTTTTTAGCAACGTAAGAACACTGCAGTGCAAACAGAGCCCTTCAGTTCATCACCCACAGTTAGGCTAAGCAGTAATTACTTAATCTAAACATCTGAACTGGGCTTGGAGAACTGCTCTATCAGGTACAATGTTGAAAAAGAGGCCTAAATTGCATGAGAGAATTAAGATTAATTTAGGTTGTCAATCTGTGCTGGTCTGATCCCAGTTCCGTAGGAGGTTTCGTAGCCCACATACTGAAAGGAGCCATGTAGCTGGAGCTCCAACAATTGCAAAAAGCAAGTTTTTCCTTCGGGCAAAAGTCTCCAAGTAACAGTGCAATCTCACCATTGTTTTGAAAGGATATACACCATGTCCCTGCCTGTGTCAGGACTGATCCAGAAAAACAGAAATAGCAGCACAGCGTTTGTTCAAGATAATAAAAAAGATAATTTGAGATTCCAACAAGCTGCTTTCACCCTTTTGTTGTAAAATATTATTCTAAAGACTATTGTATTTTTTAAATCATAGCTAGCAAGAGGTGATGAAATACCCATCTCTGCAGCAACCTGCTTTTATGACACTTTGTGTTGGGAAGGATGAGCAGCCATATTAACTGGATAGCTGAGCCTGTTCACAATCTACCTAAATGCAATTAATTCTTAATTGTAAATTTTAAGGACATTTCCTAGGGCTTAGACACGCCAAGAGAGTGCCATGGGATTGCACATTATTGCGTATCACCTGATCACCGGTAAGTGGAGGCAAATAAAGATTATTACCTTACCTAGCCCTTACCCTGAGCAATCAACAATAAAAGTTGGTAGTATGAAAATTAATCATGAGCAGGAGAATTGCCTTGTCAGTTCTGTACTAAACTAGAATGTGGGACATTCTCCGTGGTTCCAGGAAATCAGTTGCTGTGATTTAATTTCTTGCCCAGGTGGAAAGACAAAGGAACTAGTACATACCCTGTACAAAATACTCTGCATGTCTGAAATATTACTTTTGTAATTATGAGATACTACTGTAATAGGTATCAAAACAATTAGAATGATTAAAGGTTCATAATATGCACAAGGGCTTGCTTAAGGCTGGCTAAATGACAGCAGTGATGACTAAAGTTTCCCAAAAACCCTAAAGACCACCAAGAGTAGTACGGCAATATAGTTTTCCAGACAAACCACAGCCAGCCTTTTTCAGACCTTTCACTTGTTAAATAATTTTCACAGGTTTTCACATACATGCTATGTTTTAATATTAATGAGCCAAACTTTAAAGTATCACAAAAGGTCACCAAGTATGTATTGGAAGCTACTGAGGGACACGCTCAGCATGAAAAGAACCACCATACAGAAGGGCTGAGTAGCTTAGTAACTTACCACCTGATTTTATGTGTTTCTGCATATACTTGTCATGATTAGAAAATTAAGTGCAATAAAAATTAAGGTAAAAACACACCACTCTCAGTATCTTCTGATGTAAACTCTGTCAGAGGAAATAAATCCAGCCATCTGATTGCAGGAAAACACAATTTATAAACTTTTCCTGAGGTGAAGCAGAGGCAAACCACAATGTTTGTTTCCTAAGGTAACATGCACATTGCTAAGATGATGGGAGCAGCAGTTCTCCAGCACATGATGCACCAGGAAGATATTTCCCAAGTTTATTGTACAACAGCTGCAGGGATGGGCTGACTTCCCCCTCCCAAAAACAGAACAGGGAAGTGAGGGCAGGTCCCACACAGGAAACTGTTCCACGTTCCCCAACTTTGCAATTATTTCAGAATGCTTTTTATTCTAGGAGACAAGGTCTCACCTGCTCAGCAATTCACTTCCTTCCCTCCCTCTCACAAAAACGTTACCTACCGCACACAGCTCCTGCAGCGGGAAGCAGAAGGCAACTGAACACCAAACCAAACATCTGCAGCACATGTTTCAATATAAAATATTTGCAGATGCTAAATCCTTATGCCAAAATAATTTAACAGATTAAAGACACATTGATTACACATGCTCAGACTTTAAGAGAAATACCATAAAGCAAAAGTATTCTTTATTTGTAAAGAGCGTACTAGCAAGCAAAACTTATAAGACTGTTAAACTTGCTTAAGTGGTTCAAATGTTGCATTTGTACATAAAAAGTACTTTTTTAACTCTATGATTGAATTAATTTGTCTAAGCTAAGCCAGGAAAGTTTCAGAACTGCAAGAAAGCTTTTTCAGAAATAATGTAAGAAAAAAGTGATTCACTGCTGAAAGAGGCAATTACAAAAGTGACACCCTTTGGATAAAATCCTTCTATTAAGTGGGAGTATGTATGTCAACACAGGGCAGAGGGAGAGGAAAGTTCAGCAAAATATTCAATGCTTTATCTGCAAAGGTACAAGGAGGGAAACAGATGAGTCAAGTGAACAAGTAATGCTCTAAATCTTATTGCTGAAAAAACAGAATCAGATGATGGAGAATACATCATATTTCGAAATGGAAACAGATCAGCACAAACCTCAAGGAATTACCAGCTGGCAAGCAAAGGAATGTATTTTTAATATCCAAGGAAAAGGATTCTTTTCATCTGGCACTGAAGAGTATATAATAAATAGACTTTGTGCATAAAGAACAATGGATACAAAAGGAATAGGAGAAACAAGCCATTTATAAAAATATGTAAAATATTAACATAGTTGAACACTGAAAAGTTGGCAACAAGCAAGAACAAGTTGTGAAAAGTACCATTGATTCCTGGTGGTGTGTTTGCCACCAGAAAGGCTGCTTGGACTAGAACTTAACCTGCTGAGGAAGTTATTTCTTCATTTGTCTGTCCTTGCCCCAGTCTGCCTCCACGTTACTTCTTCCAGACTGTCCCCCACCTAAGTCAGTTTCGATTCAACATCTGTTTTAAAATGCATTTTAAAACTACTGACTTTGACAGAAATAAATAGGAAGTGACTATTCGTATATCTCTCCCAGCAAACCTAAGTGGTAACCTCTGGGAGGAGAACAGGGCAATGAAAAGCAGGTGGGGATGACAAGACTTTAACTGAAATCAGATGCAGCTGAAAAAGTGCACCTGACTCTGTTCCAACACCAGGAACCCATCCCTGACCTACAAGGAAGGCAGGTGTGCACAGCATTAGATAGTACACATAAATCAGTACTTACATGCAACCCAGCAGGCACATCCAAAATTTGTAACACAAAAGAAGTGCTTTCTTCTGCAAATACTCCTCTTATTGCAACTCAGTTTCTGAGGTTGGGAGGTTAAGTACCAATCATTTTTCTGCTAAAGATGTATAAAAATAATTTAATTGACTCCAGTATCTTCCAGTAGAGGAAAAGAAGATCCAAACTAACTGTGAGTGTTTCTAACATGAAACAAAGTTTGAAGGAAACAAACTCGGTATCTTACGTAAGTACAGTTTAATCTATAAGTGGCTTTGTGGGTTTCTATAATTCTTTTTCACACTGAGTGCACTGATAGGTATCATTTGCATGTGGTCAATCACATAATGAAAACACTTGTGAAAAAGACATCTACAGACACTATGGGTGACACATTGTTCATTTTCACCTGTTATGGAGAATAACAGAAACAACAGACTCCCTAGATTTCAGATAAGTTTTACATTTCAAAGCCTTTTTTTTCCAAATTTCCCATGGATTATATTACTAATTGGAAATACGTGGGAAATATTTCCCACAATTATGTTTATAAAAATTCCAGTGATAACTAGCAGCAATCCTAACACACATGGAAAACACTAAAATCTCTGAAAATTATAAATAATGTTGATTTTATGCAACAAGATGTAGACATTAAATACATTAAAAAGTTACATTGGGTCAATCCAAAGGTCCATAATGACCCATATGCTCTGACAGCAAATAGTAGTAGTAATCTACAGGAAAAGGTTAAAAAAAATAAGCAAATAATGATATTTCTCTCAGTAGATGTGTTAGACATTTTTCAACAGGAAATTCTGAGGTTTTGTATCCCATAGGCTGCATCTGTATTTGGAATTCATCAGTGATTGTTTTCTCCCAGAATTTGTTAAACCAGTTTATAAAACTGCTTGAATTTTTGCATCCACAAAATCCTGTGGCAGGCAGTCCCCCAAACCAATCACACACTCATTAAGAATTGTATGTTCTAGTTCACTTCAAATCCTCATGTTGGTTTAATTAAATACTTTTGGTTGTTAAATTAGAACAGTCATTGCTTATTTATCTCTTCCTTCTATCCACAATTTAAGAGACCACTATTATTCCCCACCCACTCACCTCCAGCTTTCTCCCTCCCAAGCCTAAGAGTGTTAAATTATTCCTAATACTGAAGTTCCCCACCTCTCACTAATTCTCTTAATTCTACTATGGAGAACTATCATTATACATAGTGTTTGGAAAGCAGATGTGCCCTTCACTTGTACCATGGTTTTACCAGTCATGGTTTGACTTCAGATGTTACGCAGTAAGGGTTGTTATTCAGCTCCCTTCTCAGGTCCTTTACAAACACCATGTCTGCCTCAGAGTTCCCTGTCCAACTCCAGTATTGCCTCCAGCCACCTTTTCCCTTCAGCCAGGCAATCTGCATAAGGACCTTTCTCAGTTCATTTAAAGAGCCTTTGGTGAAGCACCTTGTCAGTCCTTGTGGAGAGTCTACATGGATTACAGCAACCTGTTCCTTACACTCAATAATTCCTGTAAAGACACCAGAAGGCCACGATGCACGACTTCTTACAATGAGTATTGTCACTTTTCCCCAACATACTCCACAAATCCAGATATCCATTCATTCTGGCACAATGGAGTTTGTGCTAATTTGCCCAATACAGATGTTAGACACTGATCTCACAACTTCCTAGTCCTATCACGTGAGGCATTCACACATACATGGAGCTAGGGCAGTTTAACTAGAGCAACGTGTGACACAGTTTATTATTGTCACATATGCTAAAATCTGGCTTTCTGTGTACTTCTTCCAGTGCAGAGTACAAACTAACTAAAATAAACAACTACATTAATACCTATTGTTTCCTTTGCAGCTAAGAACGCTACGAAACTGGAAAATTACTTTCCAAAGTTAATGCATCTGTTTCAAAAATTTCAGCTTTTTAACACATTAGTAAATAGCAAAACTCTACAAATGCATCTTGGCCTCCTTACGTGCAAATACAGAGAATCATGCTTAAATCTAGTGTTTTCTCCCTTAGGAAACTAATTCTCCTCCACTTGCCTTGCAAATTCCACTCATAGTGAAGAAATCCACCTTTGACAATAACTGTGGAAAACAGTCCCTTAAAATTATTTTATTTTTATCATTTTTTTTATCCAAAATTACATATTGTGCTTCATTTACTGTTCTTTTTCTCCTTGCCCTGTCAGTAAACCTTTCTTTTTCTCCTTGTTCTATCGGTAAAAGTATTGCAAAAACACTACCACAGGTCTCCTAATTCTTCATTACATTTTCCCTGAATTTAAATTCATCATTCAAGACTTTCTCCACACCTGCCAAGGTCACAAGTCCTCCTTCATGCATCTTCTCAACAGGCAAGTGCTGTCAGTAAAGCTGACAGCAGAAAGCAGCTCAATAACTTAAGCCATGCCATCTATTATCGGGCATCTAAGATGTCACTTGGCTGAATTTAATCTTGCTTAATTGCAATGTTTATGTCTACCCAGCAAGATGTTAAAATGGAAAATTAAAACTGAATTACTTAACATGTCTGCAGTACATCTAATGTTCTATAACCTGTATCCACCTGCTTAGCTCTGTAAGGGGGAAAGAAATAAAGTTTAAAGACAACAAACATCCCTACCTGCTGCACTGCAATTTAACGTCCATAATCAATAAAAACAAGAGAACCATCACTGTCAACTGCTTCATATCTCACATGAAGTAAATCATTCTCATCAATTCCATCATTTTAATTTGATCCTCTGAAAAATGAAATTTTGAGACTGATGCAGCATTTTGCATTAATCAAAACAGTGCATTTTTCTTTAAAAAATGGCAACAATCAGTTGCTAGAGATGTAAAAACTAGGCCCAGATTACACAGGATGCCACCAAAACAATGGTTCTTTAACTTGCTAGTCCTTTTAACTTATGGCCACAGCATGAAGATATAACTCCTATTTGTAATCAACAAAAAAAAAATAGTAATTGGTGCATCAGCCTAAGAGAAGACTTTTTCCCCAGCTTGCTGAAGTTCTGGTCTATATCACTCTCAGTTCCCAAGCCTCTTTCCACCTCTCCTTATCTCAGTCTTCATTTTCCCACTGTCAAAGCCTGTTTTTCCAGGAAGGAAAGTTATGGTAAAGATGAGGAATATTGTTCAGCACCTCTTTGCCCTTTGGCACTGCTATCAAACACTGGGATTTTATCTGCCACATTAGCAGAGATCTTACAAAGAACACATTCCTTTTTGTATAATGTACATGGTGGTCACTCAAACAATAACCAGTTACAGATGTCTGAAGTGAGGAGAATGGACTATTTAAGTAGAACTTTATAAATTCTGATGATACTTTCCCAGATTTGAAACCTTGACACTTCATTTATAACTATCAGTATGGCCATATACTTTCTTTTGTGTGTTTATTTCTAGTTCCAACTCGGTGAGGATACTTTGTCCATCATGCTTTAAGTTTCTCTGTGACCTTGCAGATAATCTTACCCTCAACTTGCCTTCATTTAATAGTTTAAAGATAAAAATGAAACAGCCTCTGAAAAGAATCCAGTATCCAAAGAAGGAATTCTGACAGGGCTATGAACTTACATGCTTACATGAAATTACTGGTCACATTCAGTACCCTGCAATGACCATCTGGGAAAGTTTTTCTTTCAAAAGGAACACAAAAGTATGAAAGAAATGTAACCTGCCAGAGTCCATTGAAGTTTTAATGTTACATGATTTGTATTTAGGTCTGCTTTCCAAGGATTTTTAAGAAGCACTCTCACTCAATATGCATGGGAAATAAAATAGGCAGTGCTTTAAATATCCTTACCCTTCAATATTACACAAAAGTATTGGAATTTTAGAAGAAAACTCTCCAGGAATTCATAGCTGAAAACTGTATCTGCCAACAGCATTTTTACTCATACAGAAAGTAGAACTGAAGATCAATTTGACATAACACAGAAGTAACTTTTTTAAGACTACAGTCTTTATAGTGCTGCATTTATGTTTAATTACCTTGTTTTCACAATCCCTTTTAACAAATAAAGATTCCCAGATGTATTTCTGGTTACAGCTGCTTAAGAAAAAAATTGTATTTTTTAAATGTCATTAAAAAAGTCCATCTCAGCTACAGAAACTAAGGATACCATCAACAGTAGTAGCAATGGAAAAGAACAGATTTTAAAAGGCAAGGTCAAATTCTGAGCAGATAAACACATCTGTGAACCTCTCCTCCAACAGACCATATTACAGGACAGAAAGTCTCTTTTCTCTCTGTTACAATACTCACCTGTACCCACACTACTGGAAATCCACAGAGTTCAGAAAGACAAGTTGACAAGATGGAAAGTCCCTTTGTATACAGCATTAACTTTTCTGAGAGAACTTAAGCAATGACTGCCAGAAGTCAAACATTTTATATTAAAATACATGATGACAGGTGCTACTGATACAGTGTGATTTCTTTGGTTAAAAACGCCAACCCCGCCATACAACTGTAACTGTGAAAATCATGGGAGCAAAACCAAAGGATGAATTCTCACAGCCACAAGAATCACCTACCAAAGACAGGACTGTGCCAGCTAAGGAACTTCAACAACATCTGCAGAGCTTGAACAGCTATGGCTGAGTTTTCACTTCCTACAAGTTTGCATCTTTTTAAAGAGCCACACAAGAAAGAAGACACTTAAATTTTAAAAAGTACTTTTTTCCCTTGGATTTCATCAGGAAAAAAAAAATCACATCTACTTTTACAGACTGAGAGGGAATTACCCTTTGAAAAGCAAGTTGTTTTTTTTTTAATTAAAAAAAATGATAGCATGATAGCTGCACAACTGTCGGCTAAAAGGACTGAAGAAACAGAGATGACATCACAGCTCCTGGACATCAAGAGCCACAGAGACAGGTACATTTTATCTGAGTAACATTACTCGGAGCAAGAAAAGAAAACCTTGGCTTTAACATGTCCAAGAACACTGTTAAGCTTCATTATACTTACCTGTGGCCATGTATTTATATCTTTATATTTTGCTTGAATTTAGTAACAAAGTTCCACTCAGAGCTTTTTAAAAAGACAGAAAACAAGCCTTTGTGTATAACAAATACAGCAAAAATACATGCTATTCATCAAATAATAAGACCTATTGTGTTGCTAAGGGACACAGGTAAAGGAATAGGAAATATTTCCTTGCTTGATAGAAGAATGAACTTGTGATCTACTGTAAAGTAATTAACATCAAAGAGAACACTGGAGATCAGGGTGTGTAAACATTTTAATTCATTAATATTAATGGTTATAACATGATGAGGGTGCTCCAAATCTTGCTGGCTTTCAAGTTTTTCAATATGGTCTTCAACCCCCCTTCATTAGGTTTTCAGAAAAAGAATGAAAAATAACAACCTACCAAAAAATCTTCAATTTTATAAACCAAATATTTCTCAAAAGTTCAGGTGTTTAAAAGCCATTATGACAAATACACCCTTTTTGTATAAAGTATTTTATATAACTGTATAAAAATGCACAGAGTGAAGATATAACAAAACACAATCACAATATACTACAAATATACTTCAAAAAAGGCCACGGACACCACACATGCTCCTTGATACTGCAGAAACATTTGGGAAGTTAAACAGCTTCTGAATATGACCTTGGTAAGGGCAGGTGGAAAACTGATTTAAGGAAAATCTACCATATGGTGATACGTTGACTCCCACAGGGAAATCAGCTGGATTGGAAGCACCACAGACATCTCCCCTGACTGAATCAATACAATTAGCCTGCAGTAAACCATCACCCTTTCTTTGGATTAGCACTGGGGAAGGATGAAACATTTTGTGGCTCTGTGTAACCTCAAGGGCTGTAGGTTCTCCTCCCAGGGTGCAAAGGGGAACACGAAACATAAAACAGACAATTATGCTCATCATCCCCAAAAACCTATGCTTTTCAGCACCTGGATATTCCTAATCACGTCCTTATTTCACGCTGCCAAAAACAGTTAAACTTACAATTTAAGATTTTCCATTAGTTTGAATATCATTTACCTCTCCTAACCCTCACCTGATAATCAAACCATTGCTAATTCCTGTTTACACCTGCTGCTCCCATACCTTGGGAAAAGAAAGGGCAAGCAGAATATTATTGTCCCATTCCTAACCTCTCCACTCCAGCTTTTAGTTCAGCTCCCAGCTTGACACTACCTGCGCACATCCCTGCTCCAACACTGACATCCATCAGGAATTTTCTCCTCATTCCTGCTCCACTGCTCTTGTACCAGTCTCTATTCCTTGCTCAAACTACTGAATCCCTGTAACCCATTCTCACACCAGCCACCACCCCCAGTCTCTGCCCCATAGATAACAAGGACCTTCAGCAGTTTCTGGTTTGTTTGCTTTTTGTTTGTCGTGTTTTTTTTCTTTAAGCAAGTCATGTCATCCTTTCTTTTCTTTACTTTTAAATTGGGCAGGCTCTATTTTTTCCCTTCTCATCTCCAGTGCAGCAGGGTCTACTAAGTTCACAGGAGAGTCACTCTCAGTAGAGGCTTTACCCAACCAAAAATGGAATCTACTGAATAAATGTAAACTGATTTTCCCAGATGTGTAAAACTTCGTGGGGAAATTTCTGAGCCAAGGGCAAAGGACTCATAACAAAACTCAAATTACAATTACTGCTGCTTCTTAAAGCCTGGGATTTGTTACTATTCAAAAGACTTGGATACATAGCTGGTAGGTATGTCCAAAATAAAACCTTTGCAGGGAAAAAAAATTAGTAAAAGATTTTGTTCCAATTATTGTATTAAACCAATTCTTTGCACAAAATTCACAATTTAAGTTATATGTTTAAAATCTTGGGAAACAAAACTGGTATCAAGAATTTAGTTTTAACTAACTGATAAAGACCACTTGCTGCCTCACTTTAATTTATATTTATCATTTTGCCACGAAAGGAAATGATGCTGGGCCAGACAGCAGAATGGGAATGATGAAACACAGCCATACTCTTTGTTCACGCACTTTTTGGGAGAACTGTATATTTGGGTTTTACTGGGCAAAAGTTTCATTCAAATTTTAGCAAACCATCTGGTTCCAGTGGTGTTCAGCAATGGCAACAGAATTTCAGCAGCAAAAAACATTTAAGTCTTAAAATATAGTGATCTACAAACAGAAAGCTTTCCTAATCTCCTATACTAATAGCAACACATTTATTAAATACTTTGTAATACTGACTTTAAAAATGCAGGTTTGCCTTCTATATAGAAGATTATTGTGTCAGCTGACCATTCCTGAAACTGACCTTCCCCCCAACAATTTACCTCCTCCATATTGTAAGATCTGCACTTTGAGATAAGAGTCAGTCTTATGGATTGGTGTGTCACTATTTTTATCTCTTAAATAATATGCTTATCGAAAACCAGTTACTTCAGAGTTGTACAAAGTTATAAGAAAAGCTCAGGTGAAATACTTTAACCAAGTGCCCCTGAGATCACAGAATTAATTTATGGCAACCTTCTCAGGAGAAATGGCATGCCTCAGTAATTTTACACCCTACTCCTAACTAAAGAAAAAAATCCTTACCAAAGTTTTGCAGATTTGTCTAATAAGTTTGGGGGTTTGTTTGGGATTTTTCTGTTACCTGTCAAACTTCAAAGATGCACTGAAATTAAATTCATAAACATACTAATAAAGACTTTGAGAACAGAGGTAAAAGAAACTCAAATTTGTACAGATTTGATGTCCATTAAAATGCTTCTGTGCCATCTTACTCTTATTAGCTCCATATTATAACCAAATGAAGAACACACTATCAGAACTTGTAATCCTCACCATTCTTTGTGCTGAAAACAATATGGGGCTTAGATAGTATCGCACATAACCACTGCACTTGCAGTTCCTGATGGTAATAAGAATGCTGAAAACATGCATTAATTACACAAAAATAAACAAACCAAAGATTCCCAGCTACATTGAGGCCATGCCAGGTCTCAAGATACATGCCTTTCTTGAGTTATGTTCCCATCTCTATAGCTAAATTCATGTCAAACAGTAGTTATAGAAGGTTATTTAATTTATTGTACCTGTGCCTACTAATATCAAACAGGTATAACAACAGTATTTACAAAAGTTGTTTCTCCAATGGCCCCTTGAAGAACCCACAGCCAGCTGGAAAAAAAAGTCCTTTGTTTTACTAAAACCACAGTGATGATGGTAAATAGCTCTTTGATCTATTATATATTTGAAAGCACTAAACTAAATGCAGACAGTAATTGCTGACAAATCCCAGTAGTAAACAAACCAGTCTCACATTTTACATATTATCAAGAGGGTAAAGAATTAATGGTTACAGCCAAAGAAATGTTGACACAGTTGCAGATTGAGCCTTAACATGCTGATCATGTTAAAATACTGCACAAGAAATATTTTTCCACTTTGTAAAAAGCCAGACTGTTTACATGCATAAGTGGCTGGAGATCTTGTTGTCTGTGTGTGGTCTTAACATTTCAGTATCATAACCATGAATATAAAAAGAAGCAGCATGAAATAACCTATTATACTTATAATCAATGCCAGAATGCAAATATTAGAAGCATTGAGATTTAAGTTTCTGAAAATGACCATTACAACATATATATACCTACGTCTTTACTTCCTTTTCTAAAAGTTATTAATAAATAAATTGAAACAAAGCTTTTCTAAAAGTAAACAGAGGGCTTGTATTTCGCAAAAAATTTTTCTTCCCTTTACTTTGTTTAAGAAGGGGGGAAAATAATCAAGACATTAAAAATAACAAATACTGTCATCACTAAAAGCTAAGACATTCTAAAACTGTGGTAATTTCACTTGTATTCTTTAATGACATAGAGGTATTAAATTACCCTAATTTTGATAGAAGTGTAACTATTATATCTCAACTCTAGTACATAAATGTCTTAAATCTCTAGCCTGATAGTTCTTAGCTAATTTTTGCTGCAAATTGATGTTGCTAATCTACTTAGAAATCACTGGAAAAATCTCCTGTAACTACTTTTTTTAAATCTTTTTAACAAAAAACAAGGCCTTACTGCTCTCATGCTTTTCTGAGAGAGCATTGTGAATTAGGAAAAAGAAGATGCAAGCTGTCTGGAACACAGGGAGATCAATTAGTAGCTTTACCCTTCACACACTTACAGCTAAAGACTGAGGCAAAGCGTATCAAATTGTCCCATCTTCTCATTCTATGTTTGGCAATCAAACATACCATTTTAAAAGGCAAAAGTGTGCAGCATAGATATTTTCTTCCATCGCTCAATACAAGAACTTTCAAAATTTTTCACACTAATTGAAACTTCTTGCCACAACTAGCCATGAAAAGCAGAGGCCACCACCCTTCTAGCATCTATCTGTGAACCTCACTACCCATGGCTGAAAATCCTAAGATTTCAGTGAAAAGAAGACAGATTGAAAGTAAAAGATTGTTATCAAGGTGTAAAAAGGTTGGAGACAGATTCCTGAACTTATTTACCTTCCTCTCCACCCCCAACGTTCATTTGCCCACGTGAGAAGGTGAAGGGGGAAGGAAAAACTGCCTATTAGATTTTCCATATGTTTATAGCCTACTCATATTTTTAATCTGTGCACAGAATGCAAAGTTCTTCAAAACAGTTTCTTCTCTAAAATTACAGGATTAAAGGTATAAGAGGAAAAATTCAGGAACATAATGGATGAACAGAAGTAACACTGTGGGACCATTCTATTTTCACTTGGGACACACATGCCTCATGAGGTTGCATTTCTGTTCCATAGGCATTTAGGAAAAACAAACATGTCACCAAAAGTCTTTAAAAGTACACTTCCCAAATTAGAGAAATGATCAAGGAGCCAACAGAAAAGAAGTATGTATGAAGGGTAATTCACTACAAAAACAAACAGTAAATGACCCTTGAAAGGGGTCCTTCTGAATTTCCTTGAGGAAGCACAACAACTCTGTAACGAGGCAGAACTTCAGCCCACTAACACCACTTTCCATATCTCTGCCTTGGAAGAGGGGGACTCGTTAGCTGAAGTGTCCCAGAGAGGCAGACCCCAAGCAGCATCACTGGATATCCATGGCTCTACCAGCCTGTCAGGCTGGCTATTGAAGCCTGGCTGCTGGAGCCTGCATTTTTAGCTAAAAAAAGCACTGTGCTATCCCTTTCTTTAGTGTGGAATTATTTGTAAACATTCAGCTTTTGCTCTAGCCTAGAAACATTAACAAGTTGGTTGAAGACAGCTGCAAACAACAAAGAAAGGCTGAGAATTTATTTTGCAAGATGCCAGAGTGCAACACCTCCCTGTGGAAGTCACATAGGGAAACTCCAGAATGCACAAGTATTCAGGGACAGGTTGCCTTTCTCCTTAGGTAGTACTTATTTCAATTCCATCCATCACCTGTTCACGTTCAATCTGTTATTCAGAAAATAAATAGTACATTTCTGCATTTTCATGTTTATAATCTGCACTTAGCTGCAATTAAAAAGGTTAAACATACTCTTCTGCTATTCAACAACAGCTGTACTGGAGAAAGCTTATGTCAAAGTTGCTCCCACCTACAGGACACTGACCTTCCACAGCCTATTCCACAACCTGCCACTCTTCACTTTACTCCTTTCCTTATTTCTGTCTGATTTTTAAGGCTCTATATGGTGCTGCTGTAAACATGAAAATAAAAGCAAGGGAGATCTTTGCTGATGAGAATGAGCTCTCACAGAAAGCAATTTTCATAATGTTTGCACTTTGTGGAAGCCTGGAATCCTCACCCTAAATACATAGGAACCTCCATCACACAGACCACAACAAAACTACAAAACCTTGCTGCTTTTCACGACACTACTAAGGTAATGGATAACACAACATTTAAACTAAATTATATTTTAACTATATATTTAGACTAATGTCTTACTACTTTGACATTTGAACATGTAGCATTCGGACATTTTAAAAGAGATACAAAGCATTTCTGAAAACACAAGGAAACTAACCTAAACTTCCTGAAGGTCACTGAACTGACTTTAGATGGTCAAATGAGAGAAGTGAGTGTGCCACTGGCTCATCAAGGGCTTACCACCAAATCTGTGTGACACGCCAAAGTGAAAAAACTAGTATTTCAACACCAATTAACAATATGACAGCCAGCAGCAGAAAAGATGATTTTGATGTGGGAATTACTATAGAGTAGATACTCACAGTGAAGGAGCTTACCTTCTTAAGTAACATTAGGTTGCCCTATTCTAAACTACCTTTCTGTCAATTTAAAGTCACCAGTATCTCTGCAGATAAAATTCCAGAAGTATTTTCTCATTTTAAACTAGTTTTGAATTTGTACTCTGGAGTGAAGATCAAATTCTATTGTTTTAAGAATCTGTGATCACCAGTGGTACTCACAACACTTTGTAACAAATGGCCTGGCCTACTTACAAATCTGGAAATTGTATTTTGCCACCTTAGTTTTCTCTGCTTGGAGTGTGAACGCTGCTTCATGATAGTTGGTACATGAATAAAAGTTACTTCACTTTGTAGCTACCAACAACAGAGCTTTAAGTGATTTTCTAGGTGTACAGCTTGAAATGCTCTGAGATTTCTCAATACTTGCAAAAGATCCAAGGAGGCAGGTTCTAAATATCGGAGCATCATTTCTCTTCTGAACTGACAATATTTTATTATTTTCTTCATCCCAGGATTTTTCCTTCCCAGAATCTATATCATAATTCTAATAGGAATTTGCAAAAGCAGATAAAATCCCAACAGCTCCTACGCACTCAATAATGTAGGCCTCTCCAAAATAGCAACAACAAATGAACCATCCCTAATAGACCTACAGAAAATGGCTTCAAATTAGCAAAGAGTTTTCTGAACTACGTAGAATATGCTGAGCATCTGTAATTAAATCTCTTTCCAGTTCATAATCAGCAAGTACCCTGGCTGTATTCTTCAAATATTCTACAAATCAAAATTCTTGCCAATTATCAGGGTGAAGGGATATAGACAAAGACACATTTTGCTTAACACTTTTTTGTCTTTTGAGGTCATCTCTAAACAGCACTTTGTTTTCACCAAACAATAAAAAGCAAAATTAAATATTCTATTCAATTTACTGAAATATGTGTAAATTCACAAAGAAACATTTAAAACTAATGACAAACTCTATCAATCTGCTGAAGAAATCTATAAAACAATGTTGCTGTTTTATTCCACCCACGGTAACCAATGATGATTTAATCACCACTCACTGCTATTCAGCTGTTTCATGTTACACTACATTCAGTACTCACTGTTTGAGATGAGACAGTGTTGCTGTTTGATTTCTTTTTGAAATTACAGGTTTCATTTTCAAATTTTGATGTCTCAGGCTTACTCCTATCATTCAAGTTGTTTGTACATTCCCTGAGCCATGGATTGTGGCTCTGTCAGTTTAACACCCAGCCAAATGAGAACCACAGACTTGAAGACAATATCACAAAAGGAATAACTCTTAAGTTTGTTTTCCACTGCTGAAGATTACTTTATTATGGCAGGGTAACACACTCCGGTAGAGCTACTTAAATTACTTTTCTTATTATTTTTATGCTATAGGAATGTCAAAATAAAGAAGGGAAAGTTATATTCTGCATGACCCTACTAACTGTCAAATCCGAGGATCTTGGCATTGAACAGATCCTCTTTAATGGCCCAAGCCTTAGCTCTTTCCCACTTCTTTAGTTCAGCAAATATTTTCTGTCCAGAGCTATATGTTGCTCTTGTATCAGCCTTTATCTGTGTGATACAAAGCAGGATAAACCACAACCATGTATATTTGGTCCATTATGAGTGCTATTCAATCACTGGTATATTCAATGAACAAAGACAACCCTCTGAGTTTAAAATAAGAGAATATTGGCTTGAGCTTGAAAGGCTGTATTTAACTATATCTTACATAAGCTATTGTTTCACCAGCTGAATGGTGTCAGATATGCCAGGCACCCTCCTAATTCCAGGAAACTAAGCAGGACCTTGCAGAGAGGACCTTGCACATGAGACGGGGCTCAGTTTAGCTTAGTTATTGCACAACGTTTTAGAGTCAGATGAGGATAGAATTCTTGAAGTAACTTTACAAACCTCAGTCATCAATGATATGAAAATGCTGAGAAAATGTTCTGTGGCTATGACACATTTTCTTGTGTGGAAACCACTGTGTCATTCTTCCTTATCTCTGTTCTTTTCCTCACTCTCTCTCAAGATTAACAATTGACTACTTTCCAACCAGCTTTTGATGCAACATTTTAACAAGGGATTCTCCATTTGAATGCTATTTCATACGTACATGCAAGTTACATAGAGAAAGGAATAAAATCTGTTTTGCTGAAGCTTGGAGATTGAGGATTTCATGCACAAGGATCTGTTTGCAAAACACACCAAATACAGCAAATAGCACAAATAGCAAAGAAGCCTCAAGGAAGCTACAAACCCAAGAAAGATGACAGTTGCCCTTAAGGCTTCATAAATGGGCTGTGTCTCCCTAGCAAAGTGTTAACAGCCAACAAGAAAAGATCACCTTGAAACACTCAAACCACTGACATGAAGACTTTGGTTCAAAAACATCTGCACATGATCAAGACCACAAACTATTTATTTCCCAAGTGAAAAGCTTCAGTTAAAAACTCTGTTTTGTAGTAAGAAGGCAGATATGTCCCTTGTGTAGGCCTCATTCAAAGTTCTCTTCTGTCAATTAGGATACAAGCCACAATAAGAAGAGGTATTTCAAAGGGGTTTTTTTAGCATTATTACTTAATTTCTTTATTAAATCTGCAACACTTCGCCTCTTCATTACAACATTGTTTGTGGTAATAAAAATGGTGTAGAGGTGTTCAGGGAAAAAACACTACCACACAAACAAGCCATGACTTTTCCATAGGTAATTTGTTGACAAAGTTTGCATGACTGATATTACAACAGCTAAGAAATTTATCTTCCTTCTACCTTTTTTTCCCCTCCTTACTATCTAAGGCAAATTTTTAATTCTGATGGGACCATTCATTTTCAAACTAGACAAATCTCAGTTTTTGACCCAGAATAAATATATAATGTTTATCGTTTCAGTTTAAAATGACTCAGTTGGAAAATAAATTGGAGAAAAACCCAAACAGCAGTGAAGATATAACAAAAAAAAAATAAAATAAAAATGGGAGTCTGCATGTTAAATTTTAGACCATGAATTTTACTTAGCCAACATCTGTTTAAAACCAAGAGAAAATAATATTTTAATGTCAGTCATCATCCATTGTAGCAAAAGTTTCAATAATTCACACCTGAAATAATTTAATATGTTGACTTTCAAAAGAGGGAAACTAGTGCAAGACAAAAAAATCACCACTTGTTGAGAACTTTTTTCTGCTTTATAAAATCATACACATCTCAAGTCCAATGTAATGTTTTTTTCATAGTTTTGTTTTCTATCTTTACTCCATCTTTTCACAGTCACTGGATAATCACAAGCCAGCAACACAGGGGATTTAATTTTATTCTTTTCATAGCAGAATTAAAATTGATTTATATTTGATTACTTGGCTGTATCACTTTTCCATATTTTTCCAACCTCACTTCTTTAGACACTGAATTACAAACACACTGTATTTAAAACACAGATAAACTGATCTGAGGATAAATTACTATGTCCTTAGTTAAGCTACAGTGTGTTACCAATATACTCCTACAGGCTCTGATCCAAAGCCCATTGACATCAATGAGGTTTGAGTCAGATCCACTGTGAAAAGAACTTAATTCAGTAGTGGTAAATGAAATCTAAAATGTATAATTTGATTAGAAATCACTCCAAGTAACACTGTGAAGAAAGTTGGTAACTCCTTCACAGCTCATAGAGATTTTAGTTCCTTAAACTATTCTTTAAAAAAGTCTGGAATTCATAGTTATTGCCAACCACACTGCCACAGCTTAATTGAGCAGCTGTCAACTGTTAAAAAATAACTGCATCATCATCTCTTTTAGAAGAACTAGTGTGGGAAGTGAAACACTTACATGGGAGCTAAACTTTCTGGAGTCATGGTAATGAATCTGTTTTCATCAGGTGACCATGAGTCATCATTTTATCAGCAGTTTAGAGGGTTTTCACAATAGCTGAGCGTCATCAGTGCTCATGCTCAGCAGTGACTGCAGCACAATAAAAAAAAACAGGCTGCCATGTCCTGTGGTACCATTATTTAAGGAAAAGTTTGGCTACTGACTCAAGAAAAATACTGCTAAGTCACAGTTGAGTAAGTGCTGCAAGGAACATAAAATGTCCAGAAACTAAATTTTTATTTGAGAATTGAAACTAAGCAGTAATTTTGCTTTTAAAAATAGACACCTTTTAAGGAAGTTAGAAAGTACATGGATGAAACATCAGGAAAGAATAAAAATGTGTTGTCAGTCACTCTTCTCCCTTTTACTCCATAATCCTGTCAGAACCCAGTCATACATCAAACACTCAGATAACTTCCACATATTAAAATCTAACTACATTGTCCAGTGGGAAGAGGCCACATAAAAGAATACCAAAAAATTGTGTATTAGCTTTTCTTGATCATAACATCAAGAGTGAAAACTGCATCACTGCATCATTAAACTGTTTATACCAGGTACTACATAAAACATGGATCCCTTTACCTCCCAGCCTACTAACCTCCATCTGAACCCACTGGAAAGAATTGAAGAATTTCACCTACAGCCTAAGCTGAAGCCTCTCCCAGGACCTAAAGTCACTTGGTGACCCCATGCAGCATTGCGGCTAAGCCCTGATGTTTTGCTGGACTCCGAGAGATTCAAGTCCCCTTCTAAATTTCCCATCCCTTCTTCCTCCAGGGCTGGACTCTGGGGTCAAGCAGTCAGCACCACCAAGATCTTCACAAAGCACAACAGTGGAGGTGTAAACTCTGGTAGTGCTGGTCAGAAATAAGGCACATGGCAATTACCATGGAGATTACACCTTTGAATTAACTGCATTAAACAAAAAATAGTATTACTTAGTATGGTGTGTATCTAGAAACCCATACCACTGCCACAGTCGTATGGCACTGACCATTAGTGAAAACCTAATTTTCAGGCATAAGTGGTACTTTTAAAATTAATCAGATTTGAATTATCAAAAAAAGTAACGCAAGTTGAACCTCCATTCATTCCTTATTTGAAGTGATCCCCATGAAAGCAATGTTTTCACTACAGATGTTTATCCCTCTGGCTTCCTACTCCTTTCTCCTTCAGCTAACACTTTAATCTCTCAACTCTTCACCCACTCATCATTTCCCTAGGCTTGAAAATTAATCCTCTGAGGTCAGTGAGGAAACTTCCACCGACTCCAGGAGATTTAGAATTAGACTGTACACTTAATTTTCGTCCCCCCTCTACCTCACAACTTCCTCTTTTGTTTCTTCTGGAACTTATTTACTCATCACTTTAGCCATTCCATATCTGGTCCCATGAAATTGGGAATTAAATAGAGCATTAAGAAAGAGAACTAAATAGATGCCCCTCCATTCATTATTATTGTTTGCACTTCCTATTTTAAATCATATTCTCCCCTGCCTCTTTTTCATCATCTCCTTTAAGACTTTTAAGCTCTTTTAGACAAGTATTATACTTCATGCATTCATAGAAACAAACATGACAGCTGAGTGAATTGAGTGATGCTGCTTGATAAAAACAATACCAACCACCTGTATTTCCGGCTGTTCTGAGCAGTGCTGCTTTAGGAAAACTCCTTCTCTAGAAAACCACTGTTTAATGATTAATATAGCTATTTATTCATTTTTAAAGACCCAAACAGCAAGTATAAGAACACACAATACACACAAAATTCAACAACCTTTAATCAGTTTGGGGAACACCAGTATCTTAGTTTTAAGTATTAAAATAATTTTACAAGTTCTATCTAATCACAGAAAACTAATCTTAACAGAATTCTATTGAAACATTTGTGAGTACTTCAACCACAGGAATTTCACATACAAATGTCTTGGTTTTGAATGTGGAAAAGAAATTAACATCAGAAAACACTCTAGGTATTAGTTAATTTAACTAAGCACACTCTAAAAACCCACTGGCTCTCAAACCAGGAATCAGAAAGCTAACAAGTTCACAACTATGTATGTAAAACAAGCAGCTGTATTATCAGTCTAGTAACTCTGAGCAGTTGCAACATACAAAAGTTACCTTAAATACAAACAGCATTCCTTATTCTCCACTTGAGAGCACTGCACTCATGTATCTATGGATTTAATATAGCAGTAAGCATATCTATTGTCCTTCATCACACATTATACGGAATCAGAGATAAGTAAAATCAGGTAAGAAACCTACTCATCTCTCTAGTTTTTTTCTCTCCAAACAACTCCCAAGAAGAAGTAAACACATCACTTTCTTACAAAAATATTGTTGTGGTTTAACCACAAATATTTACAGGAATATTGATCAGCTAACTCAATGGACACACTTCACAGAAATGTGAACTTTAACCTGTCAAGCCCACTTAGATATCTGTCTCCCAAGAATCATCTAGACAGGCAGAGCTGACAGAGAAATCTTTGTGGACATACTGTCACTGTATTACATTTCAACCAGTAGCTAAAAAAGGAAAGCACTTGAAATACTAAAAACTTCAAAATAAGCTGCTCAGTTTCTTATTCCAGACCCAAGACCACGTACAGGTCTGCAAGTAGGCCCTAAAATGACCTGGACAGCACTAAATCCATACTGCAGTGTTGTCTGACAGAAAATGCATTTCCATTTCCTTCCTTCTACTGTTAGAGCCTATAATCAATGTTCTTGCTATGCACACTTTCTTTCATGGAGCACTTCTAAGATACCCAAAGAGAGATGTTAAGATGCCTTTATTTAGAAGTCAGTATCTTAACAAATACATTAAGATACATAAAATAATGTGCATGACACACACACCTACACAAGCAAAACGAAGGGGAAAATTGATCACATTACAGTCCCACCCACTGTTATTTTGCTGTCCAATCATTTCCGTTACTTCCATCTTCATTCCCAATACAAAACAGAAAACAATGCTGACTCAAAAAACTTGCCATTTAAAGCAAGCAAAAAATCTGAAGTAGGAAGGATCAAAAAAGTTGTAAATATATGCCCAGCATTCAATGGTTTAAATTGATAACAAGGAGCCACACTGCTGAAAAATCAATTGCAGAGTGAGCTGGATGACCAGAGGGAACACTGAAACTATAATTAGCTTAATCTAAGATACGTGTTAGCAACAGCCTACAAATCTGAGACAGATCAGAGTTCTACATTTCTCAAAGTAGGAAATAGTAGAATAAAAAAAGCTTCCCTTTGAATTGAGTCATTGAAACGTAGTAACAACTTAAAGTCTTTCATGTTTGGCAAATGAACAAATCGCACAAAACAGTAAATGAAATTATTCTATTGCAACCATAAAAATGACTATATTTAGTTCTGCAGCTTGGCATGAATAAAGTCAATTTACACAATTCTGGAAGACCAACTCTTTCTACTTTGTCCAAAGTTTTAAATAAGGCCCTAGTGATATTATTTTTGAAATCCATATAGAGTTCATGATTTTGCTTTAAGCCTAACCAATTAAAGTTAAGATTTATTTCTCAGAACAGCAGTAAAATATTTTAGCAACACATTGAGAAAGTTTAATGAAATTCATATGTTGGGGTATTTTACCATGCAATGCTTTGTGAAGTATCAATATTTTCTAAAATTGACAATTGATGATCAAATTAACTTGCATACAATATTACCTATTGCAAATCACAACACTGCAGCATCCAGCCACTTGGCAGGTGAAGAAAGTGTGTTTAGGAGTTAACTGTAGTTTTTGCACTAAGGTTTAAAGCTATTTTACTGCATCAATTAGTTTATTTCAATCCCTCTTAATTGCCCATAAAGCCAAGTTAGGATCGCCTCTCAAAAACAGGCCAAGTGCTCCCTCTACTGGACATAACCGACCATCACATCGGGGTAGGGAGATTCTCAGACAAAATTGGGAAGAACTGAAGTCATTAAAGACATTAGAGAGGTTTTCCACTTAATTACTTGCCAGTCAGATAAGAGTTGAAAGAGTGATAAGATGCACTTTTTGCTTCCTTACCAAAAAGATTAACATACACACGTTTACAATATCTAAAAACTTAAAAACCAGATGAGAGGCAAGGCATGTGTGAAACATAGAATAGTGAAATGGTTTGGGTTGGAAGGAACCTTAGAGATCATTTTGTTCCAACCCCCTCCTGCCTGGGCAGGGACACTTTCCACTAGACCAGGTTGCTCAAAACCCAATCTAACCTGGCCTTGAACACTTCCAGGGATGGGGCATCCACAGCTTCCCTGGGCAACCTGTCCCAGGGCCTCAACACCCTCACAGCCTAGGGAGGTTGAAACACTAGGTGATTCCAAAGTAACGTATCTATGCTGAATAGTGAAGCTGTAATGATGCAGTTCAGCAACCAAATATCTTATCTTAAGGCTTTATATCTAGTGAAGACATTTCAACTCACACCACTTGTTTTCTTGGGCATTTACTTTCATATTGATGACATCAAGGGTTCTCAGCTGAGAAAAGCAAATCCCCTCAGCCTCAGCTGATGTTGTTCCCCACACCAGTGGCATAGAGACTCAGAATATCAGCTACAATGGGCTCAATATCACAGATATATCTTCCTAACTCCTATTAGGAGTTGTTCAGCAGCACTGAATAACACAGAGATGATACTGTCAATTAAAGATTTACAATCCTGTTAAACAGTAAAAAATTTATAGCAAACATCCCACTAAATGACAGCAGTTTTCCTTGGAAAAGAACACACACACAAATATTAAGTGCTTGGTCTGCTTGTTGAACAGGTTGATTACCCGCAAAATCAACAGCTTCCAGAGCCTGATCACTCAGGAAGGATTTTGTAGCTGCCCTCCAAAACACGCAAGCTTATCCACAAAGGAAAAAAGTCTCTTCTGTTTAGAAAATTCCTTGAAAAAACATTTCCAAGAGAAAAATATATTGTGCTAATCCCAATTAGTTTTATTTAATGATAAACTTCTTATAGGAATTACAAGAACTATGAAGTGCTATGTTTCTTACAGAATGTTTTGGAAAGCATTACACTTCAGATACATAATCAAAAGTCTAGGACTGTTTGCAAAATAAACTGCAATGGCATTTTACTGGATGTGAAACAACTGATCGATGAAAATGGGAAAAGAGGAAAAAAAAGAAGCAAATAAAGTGTCAAGCATGACAAATAGTTTAAGAACATTGCTACACCTTAAACCAGGACCTCCTAGATTATCTGGAAAGTACACAAGGCTACAGTAAGAAAAAAAATCAACACAAATTTTATTTCTGTTTTTTATTACTGTTTTACTGAGAATTCATGCAGTTTCTAATTCTAACTACACAACTACTCACTTTCAGTTACACAATTTTCATCTGCAGCTGACCTCAGACACTCTGCTATAACACAGCAATGACTCAAAGTTTGCTTCCAGAGAGAAAAATCTGATGTTACTATGTTACTATGACTAGAAGCCTGAAGGATGCACCTCTTCATCATTAACTTTTAAAATTAACACACACTTTTAAAATTAACACACACTTTCTAAGGAATATTACAGATTTATTTTTTTTTAAACTATGACATTCTACTTACCTTAATGACAAATTTGTTGGATGCCATGATAGGTCAGTGTAAGCTGGTCCTATAAAAATACCAATTAAAAGTGATCAGCACTAGAGAAACACTCAGATCTCTACACCAATCAAGCAGCATTTTGGTGCACACAGGATGCATATATATATATATATATATAAAAATATATATACACATACACATCATGTGTATTTAAAATTTTAGACTATGACACACTTAAAGCAACCTGAACCTTATTGTGGTTACACAAAAGTAAAGTGAACTTCAGACACCCTTTTCTCTTGCTTATCCCAAAGAAGATCTAGATTGCTTTATTTGGGATCCTGAGTGAAGTGCATTTAGCTGCACAGCCCCTGACCCTCCCTCAGACCGTTCCAAGTAACTCAGGAAGCATTATTTCATACTGGAAATTAAATACATGCTCCTGTGGACTCAAGAAGAAACCTTCAACTAATTGCTAAGATTTTTTTCAGAACTGACAACAATTATTGTCAAAGCACTGAAGCTACTTGGGAAGCTCATCATCATCCACATCCACATAAATAGGAGCCAAACGCTTCCTTGTCAAAAGCAGAAAATTAGGTTAAATTCATGAAAGGCTTTCTAGCTAACCCCACAATGCCGGGATTCAGAAGACATGCACTGGCCCCTATGGAACCAAATTAATATCTATAAAAAAACAGGAATATAAATATTCAGATAAATTATATTTTCACACAGGATAGGAAGAGAGGCAACAGACAAGGAAGAGATTTGGACTTGCCTGAAAAACAGGTGAAGTGGGGTCTCAGTATATTGACAGGAGACAGAGCACCCAAACAATACAGTGCAAGCTTCAAAAACAAAAAAAAAAGAAAACAACTGTCAGTAACTGCTGTCTGCAATAGACAAACTGCAACAGAAACCACACTGAGAATACACCTGCTTTTTATATTCTAAAGTTTTCTAAAGCATTAGTCTCTTAAGATGGACAAATCTGGTCAATTTTGTAGGACACAGTATAGAAAAATACTAAAAATTGACAAAGACCTACACATTAGTCACTGCATACTTCATGTTCTTGTAAAGTACTGCGTCAGAGCTGTCAGAATTTCAGGATACAAGTCAGGTTGGGCATAGGTGTCTCCGTCAGGCACGACACTTCAATGTTTGAAAATGGAGTTGTTATCATTATTTGACTTCAAAAAAGTGCATAACAAGACAAACACCCCCTTTACAACTATGCAGCATAGCACAGGTAATTTTGATCTTAAGATTCAATAGCAATCATTTTGAACAAAATAAACATAGGGCTTCCATTCCAAATATTCAAATGCTGAGACTGAAAATTTCAAAATAACTAGGAGAAAAAGCCACAACTCCAGCCTGAAGAAAATTCCCAAATACTTCAATGATTTCTTTTTTCTAAATATTGTGTCAATGTCCATGCAGTAGGATACAAAAACAGTAAAAGCATTGCAAACAGTGAGAAGTAAAATGGCTTTTACAGTAACCAGGTTAAAATGAGTTTGAACTGAGAACCACTCTCCAAGTAACTACTGAAAATAAACTCTAATATAGTTAATAAAATGTTTCAACTCCATCCTGAAAAAGCTCAAAGTTAGAGCTTTTATCAGCTGCACAGTAATAGTAAGCAGAAAGATACATAAAGTAAATTTCATTTTAAAATAACAGTTGTGCAGAGAGAAGCTGGAATACCATCATGGCTTGTACCACAACACTATCATTCTCCCTGGCACAAAACAGTCCTGGAAACTTTTCAGTCTTATCAGAGTAAATCCTGACAACTTTACTGATTTCAAGAAGCACAATGCAAGGAACTGGACTACTTGAGACATTATGTTTTAGCTCAGCCAGGTAGTAAGTGCCACTCTATAGAAGCAAACATAATAGAGAAACTATAAGGAGAATCTCAGTAGGAGATGAAACACAGAAATCATTGAAACAGCAGTTGCTAGAACCAGTACAAAAGAGATGCTGAAGAGAAATCACAACCACCGAGTGAAAACCATCTGAGCTTCTCAATTCCTCATAACACTGCTCCTGCAGAACAATATTTGGACTGGTAATGTTTTCTCATCAATGCCTACAGTAGCAATAATATGAAAAAGAGTTGCAACAAAACACGCCAGAGCATAACCTCTTACCCAAATGCTCATATTCTGCTTGAGAACAAAACAAATGGATGAATAAATTGAATTTACCCTGACAGCATCAATCTGTTTTTTATAACAATTTGCCTTCCAGAATAATACTGTTGCAACAAGCCTGCTACTACTGATTTGAGAAGAACTGCTGGCAGGCTGAAATTCCCTCCAAATCCAGTTTAAAGTTACCTTTGGTTCAATTGGCTCTTCCTGGGAGTAAGCTGACTTTGGGAGTTTGCCAACTACCCCATTCTTTGTGTTGACCATACAGATAAAGGAAAAGAAACAGAGCAGACAAAAAAAAAGTAAGCAAATCCTCAGAAAACAAAACAGAATACACCTCACATGTGAGCCACCAGGAAAGTCACTACAATGACACAGATGAAAAAATACCCAACACTAAGACATCACAAGATGAACAAAAACATCCAGCAAGTACAAGAAAAAGCCAACTAGCCCAAAAATACTTTGCCATTTAATTTGTTGAAAAAACCCACCAAGCCTACAGATCTATTACACCTGCTACTGTTTCAAGACTGTTTCACAGAACACCATTTCTGTTGCAAACCTCTAAAGGAAATTCTACATAAGGAAAAGTAAAGACAGGAAAATAAGGCAGAAAAACTCCTCTCAGAAACTATATCTATTAAAAAAAAAGTCTTAAGTCTTGATGTGGTATCTGTAGTATTTCAACATCTAAAATTTGGTAGACAGTCTGTATAAGAAAACATGATTTAGAATTGAATACATAGGTTGTTAGAGTGAGACACACTTAGAAAATAATGTGGCAGAATATCCTTCTTTCCTAAATTTGATGTCAAGCTGAATGGTAGGCACACAGGAGAAGCCAACAATACGGCCACCCAGAGAGCGAGTGGGAGTGTTCTCTGCCAGGTGAGGAACAGCATCTTACCTTAGCAAAGAAGTAGCTTCCTGTGGTGATGGAATTTGGAACTCAGAGGGAGTGAGGAACTGAAAACTCATACCACGCACTTAAATATACGGCAACAAATTATGCACACACTGCCCACCTCTGGGTGCCTTTACCTTAAGAGGGGAGAGGTGAACACCTGAGAACAGAAAAAACAAACACACAAATGCTGATGAAGTAAGTCTGTAGAGTAAGTTGATATTAACTATTTTTATAGTTCAATACGAACTGTCACAACATAAAAGAGAAGCTTCTCTTTAGTCGTTAGGTCTTGGAGTCAAACGCTGTCCAGCACTGATCAGTTTCTGGGAGCACATCCTAAGCTTGGGGATGAGCAGTGCAATGCTCAGCTACTCTCACATCTAGTAAAGCATTTGTAGTTCTAAACAGATGTATCACAATCTTCACAACTTTGCCATTTCAGGATTTTTATGCCCACTGTTACCAATTACTCCACTTAACCCTTGAAAACTACTCTTCCAACAAGTCAGCATCTTTTTACCTCACTGTTATTCACATTCCATCATTTGTGAACTTCCTATTTACCTTTAAAGTTCAACAATTCACTTTCAAAAACATTACACACTCACCACATAACTGTGTAGAGCTAGAGGAAGTAGAGGTTCTGAGAGACATTAGAGGGCTGTCACAGACAGGTGCTGGCTATTATCACTTTGCACTGATAAACACCTTTTAACGTTTGTGGAGCAGCTGAATTCAATGAACAATAAAAAGGTATTATACAATGAAAAAATCATTATACCCCTTTTTGTGGGGAGATCGGGCATTAAATACTTGTCTTTTGGCTAAAGTTATAAACTCTGGAACTATAAACGAAATTGAAAACAAACTAATCTATTAATATGTGAATATAAACCAACATATTCCTGACACCAAGTGCAGTGAGTACAGCAAGGAAAAGATTAAACACAGTAAAAGTATTCCAGTAGTCATAGGAGGGAATACAGGAAAAGCTGATAGTAGCTGAAGTAGAAGAGCTAATGAAAAGCTAAGGTCAGAGAACGAAGTTCTTCTGATTTTGTTCTGGCCAGGGCACCTCTGCCCGCCCACAGGAAAGGTCAGGCAGGTGCGTGCTCGCGTAACGCAGAGCGGCTGCAGCAGGAGGTAAGCAAGGAACAAAATTCTGAGAGATATATACGTTTTCAAGCGTTGCCGGGCCAGGCTGGGGTGAGGAGCGGGGGGCGGTGCCGGAGTGAACCCACCGAGGCGGCGCCTGAGGGAGGTGCGGCGGGAGCAAAGCGACACCACCGCCACAGCAGCGGCTCTCCCCAAGCATCCCCTCACATGTTTCATAAACGAGGAACGACAGGCTGGGGACGGAGGGCGGCCGCTCCCGGGTGAGCCGGGCGGCACAAGGCGGCCGTACCTCTCCCCTCACAGCTCCTACCGCTCTCCTGCCCTGCCCTGCCCTGCCCTACCCAAAATGGCCGCGCCCGCCGCCGCTGCCCGCACGCAAAATGGCCGCCAGGGGCTGAGGCGGGCCCGGGCCGCGAGTGATGCGGCGCTCCGCTAATGGCGGGCCGGGGGTGGGGCGCGGCGGCAGAGGCACGTCCGGGGTCGTGCTTCTTCCTCTCCTTCTTCTTCCTGCCGGGGCGCGTTTGAACGCGCCGGGGGCTGGTGAGTCCTCGTCTCGCCGGGAAAGCTCCCGGGAAGCGCCTTCCTCGCTCCCTTGACGACGGGCAGAGGAGCCTCAGGCGCGCCGTGGCCTCCGCCCTGAGGGAGCCGCTGCCCCGCGGCCGCCCGCCCTCCAAGGTCGCTGGGACGCGACGAACAAGGAGGATGGGGCTGTGAGGGCTCCACATCGCGGTGAAGGGGGGATTAGTGGGGCTTCTACACCTGTCAGGTGGATGGAGTTGGGTAGCCGCAGGAGCGTTTACTCCCCGGGATGTAGCTTTGTAGCTGTTCAAGCCAGTGAGGTATTTTGGCATAAAACCTGAGCATACGTGCGTTTTCTTCTTGGAGTAGGTACTTCTTAGCGAAACCCCATGGAGACTAGTGTTTTCCACCTTCTTATCATGTAAAGGTTGAGTTATTTCGAGTTACTCTGTTTGTGCTGACGCTGTTGTAGCTTTTGGTCACCGTAAGGTGGGTCAGGCGGAGCTGCCACTCTGGGCAAGGTAAAGAGGTGTCAGAAGCATCGCTGCTTGCTTTGCCTGCGCATTAAAAGTTCTCTATTCTCTTATTGGCTCACTTAGGCATCGGATTGCGTTAACCGTGGGGGAGCGGGTGGGTGGCAGGCAAAGGTGTAGTTTGAAACTGCTTTATGACTTCAAATATTTACCATCTGAGCAGTAACGTTTGTAATTAGATAAAACTTTGTTGCGTTTAAGATTTAGCATGCCAAAGCTCGAAGCAAATGCAGCAACTAACATTTCAAAATGCCTGAATTGAGGTTATTTTTGTGCCTTTTTTTTTTTATTTGTAAGTTCACAAAATAAGACTTTCTTGTCTTGTTTTGTGTTTTAGTCATCTGCTGCACTGTAATTAAAGATATTAGCATTCAGCTTCATCTGTTCAGTGCTATTATTATGGAGTAAAAAAAAAAGTATTTCTAGAGCATATTTAAAATAATAAATTGTCTTTACCTAGGTAGATGCCAGTTTGCAATGGGTCTTAAAACCATCTGGAAGGACTACAAAGTTCTGATTGTTATGGGAACTGGCCTTGGGCTGGTACACTGGGGCTGGTTGTACATCAAGTCCAGTCCCATTTTCCAAATGAAGACAGAGGACTTTGTTCCAGAACCTGGGATTGTGACATACATGATGCGAAGCGATCAAAACAATAAAGAAAAGTAGCCTTAGTAGTATGTATTGTAGGTAAGTTGCCTAATTAGTTGTATCTGTATCTTAGAAGGAGAAGATGAGTCAATTAAATGAATATTTTTCTAACACATGCAGCCTTGCTGCTCTAACTTGAGTCTTCCAGAGTTTTATTCTTCTTTGCACCTGAGTTAATCTTGTAGTTACATGGACCCAAGTGCATGATAAAACTCAAGAACTACTGCTAGACCCCATATGATGGGATCAATTAAGTGATGCTGTTATGTCTCTTTAAAAACAAACTCCAATAACTTTAAGGTAGCAATCCAGCTCTTGTGACTGGGTCTGTAACAGTGTCCTTTCAGGCCCAAAACTGCCCAGAAACAATTGTGACTTTACATAGTAACATATTCTTCTGTACTGATAGCAATTACAGTAGAAAATTGAACAAAATAAGGTATGAGGGAAGTTTAAGTACTGTGGAGATTGCATAGATGTGTAAGTTAATACCCGTTTAAGTTTGCAAGTGTTTTAAGAACTGAAAACATTTCCTGTTAGGCATCTTCAAGTAAGAATCTTTGCTTGGAGTCAGATTTCTTGAAGTTGTTGGAACATCAAAAGCATTTGTTGCTGAAGTGGTTGTCTGGCAAGCAGTGCTGGGTAGTTCACTTCTTTTGGTTTTGAGTAAAAACAGGTGAACATCACTGGTTTTGATATTGCTGTCACACAAAACTATCACTGTAGTTCTGACACTTTCGTGCAATTCAGTGAAGTTTGTAGTGGCCTGTTACTTACAGACCTACAGATAAAACAGTATAGACTGGCAGTCAGAATTGAAGTTATTAACAACGTAATGTTGGTATAAATGGTGTACTCAATGCTTGTAGTAAGTATCACACTAGTAGATTTTTCTCAGTTTAAAAGTGCTCAGGTGTCCAAGTGGGCAAGAAGGTCAATGGCACCTGACTTGTGTCAGGAACAGTGTAGCCAGCAGGACCAAGGAAGTGATTGTCCCTCTGTACTTGGCACTGGTGAGGCTACACATCAAGTTATGGGTTCTCTTCTGAGTCCCTCACTTCAAAAAGGACATTGAGCTTCTTGAGCATGTCCAGAGAATAGCAATGAGCTGGGAAAGGGTCTGGAGCACAAGTCTGATGAGGAGCAGCTTTGGAGCTGTGGGTGTTTATCCTGGAGAAAAGGAGGCTCCAGGTGGACCTCATTGTTCTCCACAACCACCTGAAAGGAGGTTGTAATGAGATGGGAGTCCGTCTCTTTTCCCAAGTAACAAGTGATAGGACAAGAGGAAACGGCCTCAAGTTGTGCCAGGAGAGTTTTAGTATGGATATTGGGAAAGCTTTCTTCACAGGAAGGCTTGTCAAGCATGGGAACAGGCTACCCAGAGAAGTGGCGGAGTCACCATCCCTGGAGGTATTGAATAGATGTGACACTTGGGGACATGGTTCAGTGGTGGGCTTAGCAGTGCTGGGGGAACAGTTGGACTTGACCCTAAAGGTCTTTTCCAACCTAAATGATTCTGTGATGCAGTATTTGTCCTTATGTGACTTGTTTTTTAAAAAAGTAAAATGTCAGTTCAAGCTGTGCAATATTGTCTTAAGGTTATTCTAATACTTTTTTTGTTTTTTATTATAGATATAACTAACCTTGAAGCTTTTCATCTGTGACTGTTGCCAGAAAAGATGAAGAATACCTGGAATAGAAAGAACCTGCTGCTTGTAGTAGGACTGTCAGTTATAGGTGTCCATTTAGGAAGCATGCTCATAAACTATGTTGCAAAAAAATCTGCTCATTCACATTCAGAAGTTAAAAGAGATCGTCATGAGTGAAATGGCTTCCTGCTTCATTGTGCATCAATGTTGCAACATGATTTAAACCTTCATTTTAAGAGTGATGACGAGGAGTCACAGGAATGTTATTGTACTGTTTCACACTGAAAACAATAATCCTTAGCTACAAAGAGTTAAAATCTACTACTTTTAAGTTTTAAAAGTGCTGTGAATTACAGATCCAAGTGAAAATGAATTGTTTCCTTGGCCAGAATTAAAATCTTACTTTGAAAATGTCTCGTCTTGAAGCTAAAAAGCCTCCGTTATTTATTAGTGAGCCTTTAACTAAAGGTACGGTGCGTCAGTCGCTGTCTCTGCTGAGCGGAATATTTAAATCTTGCTATGGTCCTGCTGGTAGACTCAAGCAGCTCCACAATGGTGTGGGAGGCTGTGTTTGCACAACTTCCCAATCCTCAGCTCTCCTCAGGCACCTTTCTGTCAGTGATCCCGTGTTACGTGTTCTGACAGCCTCTGTACAGAACCACGTCTCGCGCTTCAGCGACTGTGGCTTGTTTACTGCCATTCTTTGCTGTAGCTTGATTGAAAGCTTTAGAAGCCTGAATGTTGCATCTTGCACTGTCATTACAATAACCAGGCATCTCCTGAGTTTGTGCACAGACTACCTTAAATCTGAGGCTTGTGGTTGCAGAGTGTCCGTGGATTTTTCCAGCATTGAGACTCTTGTTTGTTTGGTACGTAGTGTTTTAACAAGCAAACCTGCTTGCATGCTTAATAAAACAGAGGTTGATCATCTCACCACGCTGGTTTTAAAGGCTTTTTTATTTACTGTTCCATGTCATGTTGAGACTACTGCTGTTTTAGGAAAGTGTGTAATAGTACCTGTGAAAGGTAGAAGAGTTGTGGATTCTACAGTTCTTCCAGGACTGCTGATAGAAACACCAGAAATTAAATTGGGAAAACCACTTGGTGTCAAAAGGACTGATTCAAACACGATCAAGATTGCGCTTTTCTGTGTGTCCATGTCAGGAGATGGTTTCAACCATGAGGAAGGAACTATAGCAGTCCATCATGGAATTTCTCTAGAAATGTCAGAGCTGAATCAGTTACTGAATGTAGGGAAGCAGCTGGTTGATGATGAGGTTGGCCTTGTAGTGTGCCAGAAAGTGATCCATCCATCCTTGAAACAGTACCTGAAGGAGAATCATGTCATGGCTGTGGACAGAGCTGGGCTGTCTCTGATGGAACCCCTGAGCCGGATGACAGGTAAGAGGTGAGTTTTCTGTACTAAACAATTGTCTTCCTGTTTTCATCAGGAGATAAACATTATCTGGGGTGGCATCACTGCAGAGTAAGGGTTCTTATTTCTGTCTGGATCCTACCTTAGCAGCTGAGCAAGAGTTGGGGGGGTTTTTTCAGTCTAAATTTTTAAGGTGAGATTGGTTTTTTGCAGGCTATTAACAATGACATACCACACGTGTGATTACTTCTTGTTGCATGAGGGATATCCAATTAGAGTAACTGCTTATTTTCAAACATATGTAATGAGAATGAAACAATTTCGGGGGGGTTATCTCAAACTTTCACCAAGCCTTGCACTTGGAACATGTTGGTTTGTGTTTGTGATTTCCTGAGTAGGTTGAAATGTCAGGTATTTGAATAATGTATATAATGTAAAAAGCCAAGGTGAAAAAGGTTCATGCTTTATGAAATGCAGCAGATACCTGTTTTGATGATGGCATTACATACTGTTCTCTGCGTTCTTAATTGGCAGGTTCAAAGCCTATAGCTTCCATAGATTTGCTGTCTCCTGGTTGTTATGGGAGCTTGAAAGATGCGAGCATTGAAAGTTTCGGTTCAAAGCGTTTTGTGCATCTAATTCCTGAGGACACAGTTATCTGCAGCTTGATACTCTGTAACAGAAGTGAAACAGCCTGGGATGAGTTGAAGGTAGTGACTTGAAAAGTCATGTTTTTAACGAAAAATTAATGAGATATGGTGAGTTTAGAAAAACGATTTTTCAGTACATACATTGTTTACTTGTTCCCAGAATTTCAAAACAATGAAGTACTTGCATTCATTGAATGCATCTTTTAATACAGGAAGGTGTTTAGAGAGAGAAACATTTTCCACCTCTTCTTGAGGCCAGTGCTAGATAAGTATTTTCATTCTCATTACTTGGTCTACAAGAGCATAAAAATAAAAACTGCCAGCAAAGGGCCAGCAGCAACAGTTGCAATAGTAGTCATGTATAGTTTTGCATTGAATAGTTGCTCTGGAAATGTCACTGATACCGTTTGACTTTTTATATATATATATAACCCTGTTTTGCAAAAAAGAAGGAATAAAATGTAGGTTTTTTATTTCTGCTTTTCTATAGTGTGGAAAAATAAAGACAATTTCTCATTAAGTGAGTATGGTTTTGGAAGTCACTAGGCAGCTTTATATTCACATGTAATTCAAGTTTATGGAGTCTATGCCAGAAACTACTGAAAACTTTATTACAGTAGTTTTCAATGGCAGCAAATCCTGTTAAATCATGGCATGTCTAACAAGAGTCTTACATGTTTTTTTCAGCGTGTCTGTGAAACAGCAGAACATGTTTTACAGTTAACAATGAAGGAACCTTTGGCATTATTAGGAGGGGGCTGTACAGAAACTCACCTGGC
Organism: Acropternis orthonyx; assembly: GCA_035583155.1. Taxonomy (NCBI): domain Eukaryota; kingdom Metazoa; phylum Chordata; class Aves; order Passeriformes; family Rhinocryptidae; genus Acropternis; species Acropternis orthonyx. The sequence goes on from JAWWEU010000111.1 coordinate 452,750, forward strand.
TTCATACATAAGACACAAGGTATGTAAGATGTAAGGCTTTTTAAAGATGCTTAATATACGTAAGAAAAAAGAATTTCAGTAGAATCACTGCTACAGTTAAAACACTTGTCTCTTCTAGGTTAATGTGGAGTTTTTGCTGTCTAACTTCTACTGTAAATCAAGGGGGTCTGTTTGAGGCACTGGATGTTAATTACATCTTTCAGACTTGTTAATGCTGTATTTGTACTTGTTAATCTTTAAGTATCTGTTACAGTACGTGTTTAAGTGTTAAGAATGTGTAGAGTTTTTATATTGAAAGTTGATAATGCAGAACTCTACTTTCACTTGTCTAGAAGTCTTCCCTGTTGTGGAATAATCATGACATAAACAATTTTTAGTTAGAATTGAACCATCTGGTTTAGAAAAAGATGCGGCAGTGTGATACACGTGTAAAATCACTTCTGTAAAAGTGTTCTAACTTTCAGTTTTGGTTTCTTTTCTAGAGTTCTAGTCTGTCCACCAGCACTTTTAAAGACCTAGGTTGTTCTCAGACACAATACCAGTTGGTTGCTGATGGGTTTTGCTGTTCCCTGGAGTCTGTGGCTCGCTCTCTGAATCACGACGGTGTTGAAATTCTTACAGACATGGTTTATGGACACTGTTGGCTTGTTCCATCAGGTTTGCCCTCTGTCTCAAACTGGTCAGATACAGTTTCAAAATGTGGCTGTGGGCTTCATGGTAACACAGAGGACCTCAACTGGAAGATTTTGCAAGGCCAATCTTTCTGTCCTGTTATACAGGGCTGCCCTAAAGAGCCCTCAGTAAAGGTTACTGACTTTCTGACTTTGGATTGTTTTACTGCAAAATACAGTGGCCTACAAGTAGCTCTGGAGACAGCCAACCTAATTTTGGATCTCTCTTATGTAATTGAAGATCAAAATTAGCACTGATCTTAATGTGATTTGTGTGGCACAGCAAGATACTACTATGAAAGCAGGGCAATATAAAATGTGTTAATGTACTTTAATTGGTTAGAATATGGACAACAGAAAATTTTAATTGAACAGTTGGCCATTAAATACTCTTCTCATTGTTAATCTGTTGTGCTCTCAAGTATTTTTAAATGTGTTCCCGCTGCATAAAGGAAAGTTTTGGGTGTTTGTCAGCTCTGTGGCATTTTCAAAGGAATGGAAAAAATGGATTCACTTGCTGAGAAAACATGTTGTGGATTAGAATTTATATAGTCTCAGCAAAGCTTTACACATTGAAACAGACTTGTAATGCAGCAGAACTTTGTCACTGGTAGTTTTAATTTTGCAGGTAAAAAAGGCTTTTCTTTGCAGATATCGTGAACCACTTAATTATTTTTTTCTGAAGTTCTTGTCACTGTATACTATGTGCAGATTCTGTTTCTCAGTGGCTGGAAGATTTTAGTTCATGTATGCAATTTATTTAGCAAGTTATAAAAACTCAACCTGGAGCTCTTAAGATAGGTAATGGAAGATTTGAAAAGAAATGGCAGACTGGGTGGGGAAAAGGCTTTTGTAAATTGGACCTTGACAGTCTTCTGTGGGACACAGGACAGTCTACAGTGAAGTTTCTACAACTTAAGCAAAGCTTCAACAAAGAATGTCCCACTTACCATTCAATTAACTCTTTGACTGTGCATGGCTTCCTTTAATGAAGTAAGGCTTTAAAGCTGCTCAGGCTTGTTTTGATCTTTAAATAAGACTGTAGACTGAAGGATCACAACTTTTTCTCATTCTTAGCTTGCATGCAAGATGAAAAGGAGTGTTACGTTTTCTTGCTTAAACTCATTTTCTTAGCCACTTTTCTTCTCCCTCTTTGTTTTCAGTCACAAGGGACAAATTGTTCATGGTGTGCTTCTCCAGAAAACATCGGAGGCAGTTATAGTCTAGTCTGCTTATTTGTTTCCTGGTATCTTAAGTTTTTAATATATTTACTGAGTATAAGCAGTAGAATTGTTTTGTATAGCTTAGTTTTGAAATATATAATTAAAACCAGATTTTTCCAGAGCTTTTGTACAAAGTCCTTTTAATTTTAAGAGTGTAAATAATCATTTTCTCACTGGGAAAAAAATTGAAAAGTTATTTAAATTTTTTTATCTTTTTATGACCTGAAATGATTGCTTCAGTTCCTTTGGGAACTTGTGAAAGAATGTTACAAGGGTTGAGAATGGAGGCAGTTCAAAGCTGATTAATAAAAAGGCAGCTTTCATATCTTGATCCTCCCATATGAACCATATGAAAACATCAGGAATAATGAAGCCAAATGATAGTGTGTATCTTAAGGCAAAGAAGAATCTCAGTAATGCTTCATGTGATTATGAGTCTCTAACTCACAGTGCTCAATGAGAGTATTTTGCTTCCTGTAATAGCATGTAAAAGTGTTGGGTTTAGTGACGACAGCTGTGAAGTGAAAAATTAAAACAATATTTGAGTAGAAGTAGTGGGTGTTCTTTTATCTTGGTATTTGAAGGTCAGTTTACAGCTCTTGAATCAGAGCTGACAACAGTTTTTATTCTCCCCCAAAGAAAATCACAGGTAAGAAAACTATAACAGAATTAAATTTGATTTTTGCTAAGTAGCTGAAAATTAATATATACCTGAAGTAAGGATTGTTTCATATATAGATAGTTTTAATAGCAATGAATTTTTGTCTCCCGCTGACTGAAAAGGATAAATATGCAGTGGGGTTTGCTGCTTGTGTGCAGTTCAGGTTCAGTTCTCACTTGTGCCCCTTGAAGCTTTAGGGGTTAGTATTGACTCATTTTTTTGGAGTAATGTGTAAGACAACTTCAGATTCTGTTTCAAATGCAAGTAAATAGAATTTTGACTCTCAATTCAACAGCAGCTGTTGAAATTCCATATTTGGAAGGGTTTCCCTCTGTCTTTTGAAGTTGAAAAAATGAAATATCCCCAGTTGCAAGGCCTCTGAGAAGCCACCATGGTTTTATTCCTGTTGCCCTTGGCATTTGAAGTTTGATTAGTGGGAAAAATTAGCATTATACGAGTATTATTAAGAGACAAGTGTTTTCTGATCACAACTTCAGTCATGTCTGATTTCCACAGATTGCTCAGAGGCTATTAATTTAAACTTTATTAATTCTACTGATAATGCACAAGAAGGAAGAAAATTCATCTCCAGCCTTCTCAGCTGTGTTAGTGCTTCAGGCCTAGCAGCAGGAAAAAGAGAAGTGCTGATATTATAGTTACTCAGGTCAGCATATTTAAGTAAGATGCCAATTTAATGTAGTTGCTCCTTAGTTCAGTGTTTGTTTGGTATTTCAGTTCTCATTTGGTATTCAGAACTTCAAAGCGAAGACTTGAAAATGCTGATTAATTTAAGGATCTTTATTTGTATTACTGTGTCCTATTTCAAGTAGACATACCATTAAACATTGCTGTATTGGCACTGGCTAAGAATGCAGAATGCCTGCATTTTCACTGATTCTGCTACTGCTTTGTGAATTTGTAGAGTCATCACTGAGCCATAGCTGAGGTCTTTTTCTGTTTTCTAAAATGGAAACAATTTGTGTGTGAAGAGTTCTAAGATCCAGATGCAAAGTGAAGAACTACCTGCTGTACAGGAGCAAAGAAAGATATTTAAAATAACCTCAAATCCTTGCTAAAATATTCAGTTTGTGAGGGGAACTTTGGCCAGGATTTATGTAGGCTCCTTAAACTAGTCTGCTGGATAAAACACCCCTGTTCTCCTTGTATATTGAACCTGGATGTGTTTTCTTCTTCTCTGGAGTTTCAGCTACAGCAGGTTGCTGTTGCTAACAGTAATCTGATTTATTGCTTTACATCTTCAGTACACAAACAGAGAAATGTGACCTTAAAGCTCTGTGCAGGAATGGTTGAAATTCAAGATGAGCATTGTCAGACACATCAGCAATCCTCACTGTAGATACCATGTATGTCTTCAGAGTCTGTGCTCTGCATTCCGGAGCAGAGATTCATATGGTGCTAATCCTTGAAGACAGGGTAGAAACAGATTTCTGTAAGTTTGAGAAACCTAACCTTACTATATTGGTAGCATAGCACTGCCTTGTTGCTTTTTAATATCTTTATTCGAGTGTTTGGGCATTTTTAGGGTGACCAGCTGTTAAGTGTTGGTTCTGTCCTGCTAAGTAAAGAGAGTATTTATTGTTGTCAAAGCTTGTAAGGCAAATAGAGCTTGAAATATCACAAGCACAGTAGAGCATGTAAAAAACCAATTCACCCTACCCAAACCCTGAATTTCTGAATTTGACTTGTGCCTTTGTTTTCCTGTACTAAGTAGCAGAATGCAGTATTTATCATATTTTCAACAGTGCCATGTGAACTGAGTCATGTAAGCACTACGCTCTAATCTCAAAAAATCCCTATCTGTGAGTCAGTCAATGTCATAGGAAGAACTTTAACTGGATTTGCATTTAATGCTGTTCTGAAGATGCAGAAAGAGTGTGGTTTTATTGCAAAGGGACTGTCTCCAGCATCCTTATAATCTGTGCAAACAGGCTTTTTGAGAAGTCATGTTAGAATGTTTATTTCTAGAATATTACTAGCTTTTATCCATTATTGTTATCTCTGTTTGCCAGCAGAGACAAGTTGCACAGTACTAATAATAACTTTTTGACCAGACTGTGATCTTAAATTCTCCGTTAAGAAGTACCTTTACTTTTTGCATGTATGCATTGCACAGTATAAATTAGTTGTGCACATTATAAGCTCAAAAGCATGTACAGTTTTATTCTTCATGCTGTAAAGAGAAATGTATATGTACGTATAGGTACGTAGGTAGAGCCACCATGTCAGTAGTCCAGACAGTAATAAAATTAATTGCAGAATAGGTTCCAGGATTGGGCTGGGCACTTTGAATCTTTACCTGTGCTGACTTCCATTATTCTTGACCCAACCATTAAGCACAGATACAGATCTTGTAGGCATACCTCCTGCAGGATTTCTTATTTTCATACTTTTCTGCAAACATCTTTATAAACTTGAACCTTCAAATCTGCTTGCGCATGAAAAGGTTTTATTCAAGCTTTCGTTGTGTGCCTGGAAGGCCCCAGCTGTGTGTCTGCCTTCTACAAACTGATTACTGGTGTCATTATTTCTTGTCCTGACAACATCAACTCCATTCAGGTACACATTCAGTACTAGCTGCTTGTTATGGTAACATCATTACATGTTGTCTGCTAAGCTTTTGTGTGGCAGCACCGCAATGTCAACAGCTACTCCTTATTTGTATCTTTCTTTTATAAACCATTAAGTCTAGCTGCTTCTCCTTTGATATCCCCTTGGTACTGGTAGTCTGATGTGGTATGCCCGCTGAGTATTGGGTTTAAAAAAAAGGCAAGGTTTGGGGGAAAATGAGTTCCCTAATGTGTGGTGATGGCTTGGAAAGTCTGAGTCACCAGCTGTGTGTGGGCTCCGCAGGCTCCTCTCCCGATGGATGGGGCTCTCAGTGGTGAGGGCTGAGCCATTTGTCTTTTCAGGGAACTGTAAGGACTGCACTACTTGCAGTTCTTGGAAGACTTTGTGACTTTGAGAGGCAGAAGCAAAACTATTTCACCCTCATTTGTTACCCCTTGTTATTAATATTGCTCCTCCCAGGTGCCCCCCAGGCAGCCATTTTGGGAGCCCCCCCAGGTGCCCCTCAGGCAGCCATTTTGGGAGCCCCCCCAGGTACCCCTCAGGCAGCCATTTTGGGAGCACCCCCAGGTGCCCCTCAGGCAGCCATTTTGGGAGCCCCCCAAGTACCCCTTTGGAGAGCAGCCACCTGTAGGGCTGACTTCAGAAAACAGTCAGGAGTAAAGAAAAACCCAGCTTCTGTGGGCTGTGGATGCTGTAAAGGTGTGGTTGCTATGCAGGGCAGCTGGAACAAGCTGCCCCACTCCCCTCAGAAGCAGATCACCTGTGGACAAACAAGTTTCGAAGGTGTGCTTAAGGACTGGGCAGCATCCTGAAATGGGCCCTTTCTGGGAAGGTAGAGATTGCTTCTCAGGGTCTTTGAAAGGGGAAATGGACCAACATCACTTCATGAGGGACTTCAGGTGGGAAGACCACCCCTGAAAGACTCCCGAAGAGTGGTTTGAGGATAGAAGTGTGTATGTGATACAGACAGAGGACGGACCCACGGCCCCTCCGTCATCACGTGAATGTTGCGGTTCATGAGGTGACTCCAAAAAGTGAGTTTTTCCATGTTTACTTTTTATCAGCACGCTGCCTTCTAAACAGGTGTGTGTGTGAGGCACAGCTGTCTCTCCGCTAGCCTTTTTTCTCTCTTTTTTTTTTTCCTTTCTATTGCTTAATTTTAAAGCAAGCAAGGAAATATTTCTTCTGTAACTGACAAAGGTAGGACAAATTCTTCACTTAGTTTTACATGCCTGCTGTTTTTTCTTCTCTGGGGTCGCCAACAGATGTGAAGAAAGCAAATCAGTTCTTTAATTTGTACTTGAGTCCTTTTTGGGTATTTGAAATCATGATCCAAGAAAGCATCTCCTGAAACTGTCTCTCCCTGTATCACTGAAATGTCATGTGGTTGTGACCAGCATTTCACTTACTTTCATGTTGTGTGCTTGGCTCAGGTATCTTTGCTGAATGAGGTTTTGAACTGTTCTGTCACGATACTTGACTTGTAAACATGAATCTCAACATAAATTGTGCTCCTTCAGGCACTGAAGTGCTTGGTCTGGCCACTCAAATGTGTTAGTGTCTGCAGCTGGGAACATTTCTGATTGGAAGTTGTTCTCAGCTGAAACATGGTTAACCACTCAGTAGCTAAGACAGCTGGAGATGTCCTTGCTGTCTCTTAGCATTGGAATTAACTGTTTTATATCTGTTGGTAATTAGAAGAACATGATACAAAATGCTAAGAAAGTGGAGTACTTGAGCCCTGTGTTGAGTAATCCAGTCTTCTCTTTTTTTCTTTTTTTTTTTTCATTGCATGGTGTGAGCCTTTCCAAATAAAGAATTAATCTCCAAAGCAAGGCAGCAAAGAAATCAGTTTAGATTTCTAATAACAAAAAAATTTCTGTGTAAAACCCTCCTTTAAGTGCTGAAATATTATAGGGTCAAATAAAAAGAAAAAAAAATCTGGATACACATAATGTCTTTGTGAACATAAAATCCTTCCAAGGAGTTCTTTATATCAGTGTTCCACAGAAGAGCAGCATTCTGAGAGGACCAAAGTGAGTACACATGTCCTGTCTTTAGATGTTAGGAAGATCTGTTGCAACTGTTAAAATGCCTGCTAAATGAAAAATCTTGTTCCTAAAACTGCATGTGAAACAGCAGGTGTCACTCCAGTTGTTATGTTGGTCAGAGAAGAATTTGCTTTGATACAAGAATAACTCATGCATGACATTATTGCTTATGTTTAATATAGTGTGTTAAGGAATGGATAGAATACATCACAGAATTCCTGAGGTTGACTCTGGATTGCTGTTCTAAACACTAGAGAAACACTGTTTCTGGTTTCCATTTGGATTTGTGCATGTCAGCATAAGGTGGGACCAATTTATTAAGAGATCGAGGTGATGAGTAACAGCACATACCTAATGCATGGCTTATTTTTAAGACAGTGTGGTTATCTATTAACTGAGAAAAGTACACAGTCGTATGGCTGAATTGTTCTAAGCACTTGCTTTAAGATTATGCTATGGTTGAATTTTATTTTAAGCAAATTACAGGAAATTGTATGAGCAGTTTGTTTCAGTGTTCACAGTTTGGTCATAACAATTGCTAAATTTATACTATGTACATGTAGGAACCCAGAACAAAAGTCTAAAATTTCTTGAAGCAGTGCTGATTTAAGTAGGCACATCTGTGACTTTTATGCAGTGCATGCTGCAAAATATAGGTCAAAAATCTCATTGCAAGGTGCCAAAATGAGTTTCCTGCATCACAAAGAGAATGATAAGCATCCACAAACTCCACAGTAGACGCTGTGAGTACCCAGTGTAATCTTAAGAATGTGATTTTGGTTGGATTTGCACACTGGTGGGGCATTTAAAACCTGCCTTGCAATTGGCTCTAAGGAGTAGAAAAAAGATGTTTCTTTATTATTGATTACTTTTATTTGCTTAAAACTCTTCATTATGGGCATAAAGGATTACATCTGTCTCAATCTAGTGCCTGTAGGGAAAGGGAGATAAAGTTGGTTTTATGTTGGGGGGAAGAAAAGGAAAAAAAGTTTTATGATATCAAAATGCATTTGATGGGAAAAAAAATGATGTATTGTTTTTCAATTAAAATAACAGCACAGTCCATGACATTCTGCTTTAACAAATTTAGACTCAACAAGCCTGTGTTGTTACAGAAAACAAAAGCTTAGGAATTATACATATTTTTGGCACTGCACAGAAGAGTAAATTTTTTGTTTACCTCTAAATTTAATCCTCAATTCTTAATTTCTCTCCTGAGACTTGGACCGTAGTAATATTAAAAGTTCTGCTGTTTTAAAAACTTTGCAAGCACATACAGCCTCTGCTTCAGTAAAAGTGCACCACCTGAATTTTGTTACTAGGTCTTCATATTTTAAATAGCAGAGGTGAGTTTACATTTTGCTGACAGACATTTTGCTTGAAGCTTTGGATAGTGAAAGGTGTTGCAGGTAGTTATCTTGGTAATAGATTGATATTACACATCTCTTGAATATGCCTACCAGCCTTAGAACAATGACTTGCAATCTTGGGGAATAGGGATTTGTTTTCCATGATGCTTTTGGGCATGCATAGCCGTTGTTGCAAGGTGCCAAGCAGGTGATATTAAAGAACTCAAAATAAAATACTTACCTATATTTATACCTTCAAATAGAGAATATTTGCCAGCCTAAGTGATGACTGGGCATAGTCATAGGCAAAGCCAGCAGTAACTGTAAGAAACAAAATCAATTCCATAGCTGTAACAAATTCAGTTTTTAAAACAGCCCTAAAACACAGAGGAGAGTGGATTTGGAGCCACAGGCCAAGAGATTATTTCTGTAGAAGGGGGAAAGAAAACACTCAGTTTTATCATAATTGTGTAGAAAGACTCCCTGAGTAGAGAATTAGATTAATGTTTTAGGTAACAAAAACATAGAATATTTTGGCAAGTACACTGTGGTCTTAAGTGTGTGTTTAGTGGAAAGAGTATTTGAGCAAAATCAGTGTATTATGCATATAAGCTTGAACTTTCTGGGGTAAGGATGGGCAAACTCTGCTCCATATGCTTGTCACTTGTGTGCAGTAATGTTTAATCAAGAATTCATCTCAATTCCTACACAGACTCTTGATAGTTGTCACAGAAAACAAAAGATTGGTCCTACTCAGGGATCTGTCTCTGAGCAGAAGTCCAGCTGAACATGATGTTTATCTTTGTTAGGGGCAGGTCACTTAGATAAGAACCATTTGCTATAAAGAGACATCCAGAAGCAGAAACACTTTGCTTCAGCCTCTTCCTGGCAGGATCCTCAGAGGCATGTTGGTAATTAATAGAGTTGACAAAATTATCTCAACAGAAGGTTCTTGGTGTGATGAATTTGAAGAAGGTCTGTGTGGTTCTGGTTATCATCAGAGCAAGACAGGCTGTGCTCTGCATGCTGACCTTCAGTGGAGAACCTGGAGACTTTGTGTTAAAAGGGAATGTCTTCCAAATAGCTTCAGCCAGACGGTAAGTGTGGGAACTGCTTGCATTCCTGGAGCTCACACAAACACAGGTTTCTTTTGGCCTTGAACAGTGTGCCAGGGGGTTGTTGTCATAGTGCTGAATACTCAGTTTAGCTTGCAAGAGCTGGAGTTGATGAAATTCTAGCCTTTTCAAACACTAGTGTGTTTATTTTTATTTTGATTGTCTGTGGTAAGCTTTTTTTGCCTCCTTTTTTTAGTGGGGAGATTGAGTAACTCGTAAGAAAACCTGAGAATTTGATTTTATTCCAATTTTTAAATACGGGAATATTCAAATTTTGGGCCGGACCCTAAGAATATCTAAAACATTTTTGTCTCCTCTTTGTCCTGAGAGATGAAAATGTAATTTTCCCACCTCCAAGTTGAGAATTTGGTCTGTTCCTTGACATTGTTTGAGTATAGAAAGCACAAAATAAGATACAGACTGAAGAGATTCTCCCTGCCCTCAAAAGTGATGATGAGACAAAGTAAGCATGCTCTCAGATGAGGTACAATTATCTTCATTTGCTACAGTGGCCTTTAAGTTCTGAGGGAAGAACAGCAAGAACTCTGCTGGACTGCTCATTTAGCTTCTAGCAATCAGCAATTTAAGAACCTCTGGGTCAGACTGTAACTGGATTGTCAGTTTTAATGGGCCCTCTTAGAACTATTTCTTAGTTATATGTAAGTGTGAGTTTCTTTAGGTTTGTCTGGTTTTGGAGCAACTGTTAAAAAATCTGGCTCAACAGAAAAGGGAGCAAAGCAAACAACTGCTGAATTGAGATTTCATGGAGTATGTCTAGGGCTGAGCCTTTCCTGCATTATTTCTAAGAGCAGTGCCTAAAAGCCATGGTGAAAATACTGAATGGGCAGGATAAAATCCAAAAGTGTTTATATATCTCTCTGAGCCCCTGGGTCACACTTCAGTGAGACATTTTTCAGGCTGTGTTTTGCTCATAAGAATCATGATATCATGGAGGTCACCTTTATCTGTGCTGGGGACAGAGCAGAAGGGCTGAGCTTAAGAGCCAGGGGGATTTATTGTGTGACAACAGGGAAAGAAGTAGAAAAGATGTGTATGTCCTGTTCTTGAGGTCTCTTGGTGTGCCTGTTCTGCCCACCCATGCTGAATTCCAGTCTTCAAGAGCTCACAGAACCAGATGATAAGTCATAATACAAATTATTTGAGAGTAGAGAGAGATTTACAGGTGAAAGTGCCGAGAGAACTTAGCTCATAGTGAATGTGCTCCATGCTGGTGTTACTCTGTAATAGGGAATATTAAAGGTGATTTAGGTTCCTGATGTCTAAATGGTCACATTGCTGTGAGTAAACCAGTGCACTGAGTTGTTACAAACACGCAAAACACAGACTGAAAGAATACAACTGCAAAGCACAGCATAGGCTGGACAATCCGCCTGTGATGGAGTACTGACCTCTGCAGCAGGAGCAGCCTGGAATTATTCATAATTTAAGTGCCAGTAGTAAGAGACCACAGTGTGAATTTAACAGTGCTTTTAATCCACAGTGAAGACATAACTTTGCACTTGTTTCCTGTTGTGATAATACAGTAAAATAGGCCCTAATTTTTTTTTAATAGAGATGAAGGAAGTTAGGAGAGACCCACTTGAGTGTGGTTGATGTTCTACTGCTTAGGGCATAAAATCCTTGTGCTGTGTGGCAGCATCCCACAGCCCATGGGAATGCCCTAACTTTCAAGCTGAGTCTTACAAGAGGAAAATCCACATGTGTATTTCCTAATTTTATTTTAAAAAGCAGACAAAAATATTCTTCAATCAGAACTTTCTGCATAAAAATAAAAAAGGGGCAGAGTCAGGCTCACTTAGATAATCCTTACAACAGAGCAAGTGTGGGGAGATGTGTCTTCCTGCTGGAGTAGAAGAGGAAGCCTATTTTAGAATGCTGTAGATCACATTTTAGGTGGGAAGAGGTGGTATTTGATCTTTTATCTCATGAGTCCTGAACTCGTGTCTTGCCTACAGAGGGTCTGAAATTTTTCACTTTACATCCATGTCCTTATAAATTAAAGAGTAAGTGTTCATTTGATCTGAGCATTTGGGATTTGGCAGCCCTATATCATGGTTCTCCTGTACCTGTGAGTGAAGTTAATACTGAAGTTCACACTCTGTTAGAGGTTGAAACCTTTGAGATGCCCTTGATATCAAGGATGAGAGGTTCCATTCTTCTAGACTTAGTTTCTTTTGCAAATTGCTAGACTAGGGAAACCATAAGTGAGGAAATCTGTGCCTTTTGCTGAATTTATGCCTGGAGAAATTATGCAAATCAAGGAAAAGATTTGCTGCTCTGCTTTTCTTCCCTCTGCTGTTTCTATGCTTTAACACTTTTGTCAGCTGCAGATGGGCAGTAAGTGAAGGACAGAGAAAGTGGCAGGTGTTCAATCCTTCCAAACCCTATCTCATTTTAGCAAAATTAGAAAAAAAAAATCAGTTGCTATGATAAAGCTAAGTCATCAATTACTCTGGTGCTTGCTGCAGTGCTGTCAGGGGACTGCAGGCAGGCTGCTGTGGTAAGGCAAGCACCTCAGCCCTAATCCTCTGGTTTAATTTGCACAAAATGCTTGTAAAACTTGGAATTATGGTAAAGCTGGCTTGCAAATGTACATTTTACATTTCTCTCGGTATTGCACAGAGCAGCTCAGACCTTAGTGGTGCTCCTCTCAATACACCAGTGAAACACTTCAGTGTTGCTTGTATTGGTAGTATTAAATTTACAGAATACACTGTTGAACTTAGGTTCTGTAAATATTTTAGCTCGCCGTGGTGGGTGAGAATAGCAAGACAAAAGAGGTCAGAACCCACAGTGATCTGGCCTGTCGCTGTACTCTCATTGCTGAACTCCAACAGTTTAACCCACAGACTTTTAATGCAGTAAAACAATACTGTGCTATAAGCTGAGTATTTCAGTAGCTAATTTGTGGATGTTTCAGTAGCTCATTTTCAGATGTTTCAATCCATTGTGTAGTAGATGTGGATGAACCATTAAGATGTCTTTAAGCCATTGTTCATGTCAGTAGGCATTCTGTTTTTCCTCTATCTGGTTATCCCCTTTGGAATAAAAAATTGCTTGTGCTCAAGTGGTTTTTTGCTTTGCTCTTTCTTTTGGGATTTGGTTTATTTTTTTAGCGCGTGAAATGGATTAAGTTAGAGGAGCCAACACACTGGTATTAACATTGGGAGCATGACATGATGGCCAAGGAATGTTTTTGGAAAAGGGGAGCCAGAGCAGTATAAAAGTTCTAAGCAAACCATAATGATGCTGTCTAATAATCTGCATTAATATTCAGCCATTGGCTGTCTTTGTGGTACACAGTGCTCCAAGCAAGAGCTCATCTGGATAAACAAAGGAGGTAAACCTCGAGAGTTTTTAACACTGAAAGTTGTTTATTTGGATCTATATTTATAACTGTTTTCTTTAATAAATATCTCTGTTTAGGAGGTGCTGTTGTGCCATATGTTTCAACAAATCTCATATCAAGCAAGTCCAGATGGATGAAAAGCATTTATTGAAATGTCTAATTTATTTTTTTCCTGAGAAGGGTAAAAGTAATATCTGAAGTCATGCACAGTGTATCCAGATGTTCTTCCAAGGGCGACCTAAAACCCATGGTTTTTTCTGTGGTTTTAAAATCAGAGAATCTAGAGATCCACTTCATTGGTCTATCCAGTATCAATGCAAATAGCTCTTTTCATAATGACTGTGTGGTGTGCATTCCATCTTTTTTTTCATAAGGCCAAGTTAGTCTGTTGCTTTGGTATGACAGGCACTATTTCTTTCACTGTGAGTTTTTTATAAAAACCAAGTATCTTACGAGTTCACCTTTTTTTTAAAATGCAGCATATAAAGTATCTTTCACCAAAAGCATCAGTTTTCTCTCCATAACCAGCCATGGCCATGTCTCAGGTTTTCTATTTTTAAGACAAAACTTTAAACTTTTCTTATACAAGTAAATGTGTCCTGAACTATGCCCGAAAGTGTTCTCATCCAATTACTTTATTTTCTATTATATTAACTCAATCCACCTATTTTTCTGTCCTGACTTTGTTGGGGAATTACTTCCTTTTCCATGAAATCAGCAGGAGTGATCTCCAACACCAAAAGCAGTGGAAGTGGTTTGTGTAGTGGGAGAAATGGAGAAACTTTTTTCTTTAATGCTTGCCTGTTGATACTTACTTGAATTGCACAGTCAAGAGTGTCATGACATTCAGAGGACAGTTGCACGTCTCTTCCCTGGAAGTGCTCAAGGCCAGACTAGATGGAGCTCTGAGCAACCTGGCCTTGTGGAAGGTGTCCCTGTCCATGGCAGGGCATTGGAACTGGATGAGTTTTAAGGTCTTTCCTAACACAAACCATTCTGTGATTCCATGAGTGTTCAATGCTTCTGTCATGTGAAGGATAATCATTTAGCCTTGGAGCAGAGCTATATAACATACAGCATCTCATTACTCCTGGCTCAAGTGAATCACGAAATAGAATTATGAAATGGCTTGTATTGGAAGAGACTATTAAAGATCATTTAGTCCCTGTAAGGGCAGGGGCACCTTCCACTAGACCTGGTTGCTCAGAACTCCATCCAGCCTGGTCCTGAGCAATTCCAGGGATGGGGCATCCACAACTTCTCTGGGCAACCTGTTCCAGTGCCTCACCACAGAGTTCCTTCATAATATCTAATCTAAACCTACTCTCTGTCACTTTGAAGCCATTCTCCTTTGTTCTGTGACTCCATGCCCTTGTAAAAAACCCTTCTCCAGCTCTTTTATGGTTCCCCTTTAGGTACTGAAAGGCTGCAATAAGGTTTGACTGAAAATTTCTTCAGTCTGGACAACAATCCCCTCCATATAATAATTCTGTATTTTAAAATGCATATTTCCATGCTAAAAAAGTCTGGCATCACTTCAATAGGTACTTGTTACTGTGGTTCAATACTTAAATTTGCATATTTATCACAAAGGCAGTAGCTGATCACGAACTCTAAGTTCCGTGAAGACTCGTCTCCCACTGAATCATTTTGATCTGTATTTCACAGGTAAAGTGTCTGTGACTTTACAGTCACCTGCCACAGCCAAAGGGACCTGATCTCCAAAAGGTGCCAAGCATTAGTTTTGTAAAAGAAATGGCAGCATTCAGATATTTGCACTATTTACCAGCTGGTTTATAGCAAGAATCACTTGTCATCTCTGACAGTCATCATCCTGTGGTAGCTCTGTGGTTTTCTAACTGCTTCACACCTACTCACAGCTCCCTGGTGCTGTGACTCAACAGCAGGAGTGATTCTGTGCCTGGCCTGCAGCTACTGTAGTCATTGTGGTTTTGTCAATTCACATCTAGGCAGTCCTCTGCTGATTTTTTTTCTCAGTTCTATTATAGCTAGCAAGGCCAGAGAACAGATAGTTTCTTCTGGAAAAAATAAGCACTCTTCCAGTTTCTTGCATGTTGTCTTTGTGTGCACTTCTCCCTTGCCAGTGGTGGCAGGGGTCTTATCACTGTAGCTGGTCCAGTGCTTGGGTGTCTTTGGTGTCTTCCGTATCAGTGTATTGCATCAGCAGAATTTCATTATGAAAAGAAGAAGAGAAGTGTCTTTATATTTTCCCTGGATATCTCATTCTACCCACTTGCTTAATTGAATATGGGAATCTTACAGGTAGAATTGACAGAAGTAAACTATTCAACCAGCTCTCAGAATTCAATGCTATAGTTAATCTGCTTGCTAAAAGAAAGCATTCTGGGGAATAAAACATATTTTTGTTCTTGAAGTGTTCTTGTAATGGGAACATGGGAGTTTTGCACGAAGTGGAAAAGAAAAAGTAAAACAAAATACCAAGTCCTTTTTGTAGCTGCTGTTCTAGTACCGTAGAGCAAATGAATGTTTAACATGAAATATAGATAAGGTTAAAGTAATCATTAACTAAACCAGTTTCACTGCAGGAACTTGATTGAATCCATTTGAAACTATTGCTTTGTGATATCTACCTTTTCAGAGTGTGTTCTAGGTTAAAATACAATGAAAAACTACTTGATCACCAAAGGATATGAGGAAAATAGGATTATTGCAGCCTTTTTGAGGAAAAGATCTGGTACTCTGTAATTTGAGTGTTTAGACACTTTGAACAGGCTCATTAAATTAAAGGTTGTTTAATATGAGTGAGCATTAAGTGGCTGCCTAAAATGACTATGTAGCAATTACAAGAATTTTTTTTAAAAAATATATTCTATAGGTATATTTGAAGGTAATGGAAAGTCTTGGTATAATTCTGTTTAAAAGTCAAGTAAGAAACTTGTGCAGAACAGACCTTTATGGAATAGAAGGAATAGTCAGAGGTTGCAGGACACAGAATTATTTTAGTTTTGCCTTTCACAGGGCTCCTTAGTGTGCTTAGTCAAGGAGTTGATTGAGAGATTTCCAGGCTTATCCAGCCAAAACAAGGATGGGTTTGTTTGCTGGAGACAATTTACCAAAATAACCTGTGCCACAGTCTACTATTGGCTTCCATTGTGTTCTTCCATCTTAAAGCAGTAAATAAGAGCAAGCACTCTTACAAATACAGAGGGAATTCTTTGTTCAGATTGTTGTGCATAAAGACCCAAAATACCTTAGCTCATGTTCTCAGGAATACAAAAATTCATGGGCAATCACAGAATAGATTACCAGGATTTCTGACCCAGTGATTTGTTGGAGAAATGGCTGTTGAGCATTCTTCAGTCTTTATTTCTCACAACTGGTTAACTATTGCTTCTGCTTTCTACCCAGATTATTCTAACCTTTCCAAGTAAAATTTTTGAAAATACTCCTCTTTGTCAGTGACTTTATGAATTTAGACACATATTTTTAAATCCTGCAGTTTCTTCTCTAAATTAACTAAGGTGTTTTGTCTGTATTTTGGGACTTTGGTAGTCTCCATCTTGAATCCAAAGTCAGTGCCCTCCTTTTTTTCCTCCTTACATTATTCTGACTTTGTGAAAGACATTCAGAAGTACAGAAAGCCTGAAAACATTGTTAGAGCTCTCTGAAGATCTGATTTACTTCATCCCAGTAGTGGGTTGGCTATTATTAGTCCAAGCCCTGTTGTACTGATCTTTATGGCCCTTGATCTTTTTAGAGAACTGCTTCAAGTGAAGTTCAGTCTCTCTGGATTCTCAGATGACCATTGTGCACGTATATTGTTGTTCCTAGGAAGGCCTCTGAACCATTGTGGTGGCAAATACAGCAGAAAGGTCTGATAGAAAGGGCAATAGTGTGCTGGCAGCTTTTATTTTATACGCAGCAACATTTGAGGCAGTAGATGACTTTCCATAAATATGAATGCAGATTATGGACCACTAGAAGGCCTCTGAATATTGCCATGAGAGTTAGGATAAAGGATGAACACTGAGTCTCTGAAAAGTCTGATTGCTTAAATGATGGGAACTAATAGTAAAGATCCAATTCCTCCAAGAAGTAACAACTGAATTAATTTGGATCCTTTCTTCTCAGTTAGAAGTATTCCCTCTGTTTCAGTTGGACTACTTTACCCTTGTCTTATCCTGTCACTTTTCACATCAGCTAAATCCATTTCTGGGAAGTCATGCACTCCAACGGCCTTCCTGATTTTTATGTTTTAGTGTGCCTTCATATATGTGCATGTATATAAATGTTTTTTTGCCTGGAACTTTAGTCAAGAGAACTGGCCATCACAGGGTGTTAATCTCAAGAGCATATTGTCTCTACAGAAGTACAGTTGAAAATCAAATAAGTACTCCTTTGTTAATCTGCTCAAAATTGCAATATTTTTTATATACTTGGATCATAAATAAGGCCTAGCTTTTCCTTTACATGTGTGCCTGTACAGCTAATAGAATTATAGTGAGGGCAATTGTATGTGCAACAGAGGGCAAATCAGGCATCATACAGGAAGAAACCTGTTCCAAATCCCTAGTTTGAAGATAATCTGTAACCTTAATTTCTGCTAAAATACTCTTACATTCATGCCTGCTTGTTGATCTTGAGTGCCCTCTGGATTTTAGAGTGTGCCTAAAGAGCCACAAGCAGTTCCACCTTGTGGTAGCAGAAGTTTTGCTGTGTTTATTCCTTGTAAATCATGGTGCAAGGGTCTACTATATTCATCTAGGAAGTCTGGAGTACTACTGTACTGCAGTAGTAAATAATCAGATAGAATGATCTAACTTTGCAGATGTACAAAATTTAAGAATTTTGTTTTGAAGCAGTGGAAATAGGCAAATACCTGCATTTCCTGCAAAATCTTCTGTGAACTTGGCTTCTTTCTGCAATTACAAACACTTGGAGTCCCAGTTTTCAGATTGAAAATAACTGTTAAAAAAAAAAAAAAAAATCCACATGTACTGATTGCAGTGCAGAGAAGCTTTAAAATATGAATCTGACAGTTCCCAAGCAGGCAAAAAACTGTAACTCTAAGAACAGTTTGGTCTACCTTATTACGAAGGGAGGGGCATTGAAGACTGTTTGAAGGATTGACACGTCTAATACTGGTTTTAAAAATGTGGGTTAGATTAGTGTGTGTGCTTGAGGACTCCAGTGGAGAGTCATGATGAATTTTGTCCTGGAGAGGCATAAGGAGCATGTCTTCTTTCCCCACTGATGTGCACAGTGAGTACCTCCACATAGCACAGTTGATATCTATTAGCTCTGTAACTGTTCTGGGGTGCTTAATTTTTTGTCTGCTCCCAGCCTTTACACTTTTCCAACTTTGCTATGTCTATCCCAGGTTGAGGAATTGGACAAGCCACCTTTCTGCCTCCCTGTGGGCAGCAAGTCCATTTCTTCCTGGAAGTGTGAGCCATAGGAAGCCGAAGGAACAGGCTGTTCTCCTGCACTGTAGTGTTACATAAATAAAAGGCTCCTGAGACCTTTGCCATCTCTGCAGTGAGAGGACCAGCTCTGACATGCAACCAAAACAGTAATTCTGCTTTGTACAGAGGTAGAAGAAGACCCTGCTGTTACGGAGGGGATGGCAAATGCCACTGTTATCCTGATGCTGTCAGGCAAGATCTCTGTTTTTGTTAGGGTCTCAACAAACGAAAGGCACATAGTCTTTCACTTTTTCTTCTGGACATGAGGAGGTTAAACAGAGAACGAAGAAGGAAAACAGCCAGATCTCTAACTATCCACTGTCAATCCTTGCTGCTTTTCCACATGGTCTGTGGCAAGGTGGGAAAACAAAACACAGGTACTCAAATCTACATGGAGTTTTATATTTTTTTTCCTTTTGAGGGAGAAGTTGCTAGTTGTCGGAGGCAAAAATGGGTCATGTAGCTGTTGCATCTTAAAAATAAAATCGTTGGCAGACTTCCCTGCCTGCAATGTAGTGCACTGAATTTCAATGAAAATCACCCAAATGTATAGAGCTCATAGGCAGCTCAGAGTACTGCAACAGAAAATGCTGCAGCCTACATTTCTAGGCAACTTCTGTGCCATTTGTTTTGCTTGTTTATAAATCTTTTCTCAATCAAAGTACTATTATTTTTTTGTAGACAAATATCTCAGTTCTGAACTAGGCAGCATTCATAATGTTCTCCATTTCCTCTTTCATCCTCATACAGAAGATGATGGTTTTCTTGAAATATAAAACACATTCTTCTGAAAACCATCAGTTCAAAAGGCAAAAACCAAATCCAAAACCTATGGTTTAGAAGGAGAAGAAAAATAGTTTATTGTCACAATTAATTTATACAGACAGCTACAAAGACTTCGTCTTACTCAGACTGCTGAGCATTTTCTTTTCCTTTTCATATTTTTCTTTTTTAGGAGTGCTTTGCCAAACTGTCACAGATGTGAGATAGCAATATAGAATTATTGGATTATTGCTGTTAAACAGCTACTCTGTTGATGCTGGCATTGTTTTCCATGCTAATTAGTCATTTGCTTGTTACTACCATATTACACCTCTATCACAGGTGGTGTCTGGTAATAGGTGTAAACTTGGTGCAAAGCACATGTGATGAAATTTAAATCAGCTGCTGGACTGGGATGAAATCTCTAGAGCTTCTGATATCTCTGTGAGCACAAAATGCAACTGAACAAAGAAAGCACTTGTTTTAATTCTATATTCTTCTTGCCAGCCTCAGATTTTTTTGGCTGTTTTCCATCCAAAAACTGACCCTATCCAAAACACTATCAGAAGTAGTAAAGTGTATAATCCCAAGGAATAGAATGAGTGCATATGACTGGCAGTGGAGTCTCAGTCTTAAAATATATATAAGTCCTGAAAGAGCAGGCAGAGGTTTGATACTGGTGTGATCAGTTAACTGAATTTCCTAGTGGAGGGCACACATCCTTTTCACAGGGAGGAATCTCTACAGAAGGGCTAAAATTACCATTTCAGTACATTCCCCTAAAGCTCTACCACTTGAGTCTGGCAAATACACAGCAAGTTCTCACTTTCCCTGCTGCTGCTGGATAGCACAGCAACACCACAGAAGATGAAGATGAGTGTCTGTCTTCTCTCCTCTGACAATACATGAATGTATTTTCAGTTCTGTGTCTTAGCCTAAACCCAGACAATGGCAAACCTGAAGTATAAGCCACACACTTGGTGGCTGTGGTTTAGCAGGATCATTTATGAGGTTGCTCAGGATTGGACATCTTTGTAGTGGTTAGCAACTGGGGAGGTCCCTGTGACTGGTCCATCTACCAAAACTGGCAGTAGAAGAGCTCTTCTCTGAAAGCCCAAATCACATGGTTTTACCTGTCTGTACAGAGTATCTGTCTGCCTTTGCTGTTTTACTGTCACTGCAGCCAAATTATTCATTGTATGTTTTTACATCAGTTAGAACTTGCTTGTGTGAAGTTTGCCTATGGTGAGGCATGTCTGATATCACTGGTCTCTGGGTTGTATTCTCCAAAATTAGTGTTTTCATGTGTAATATCTAAAGGGCATGTTGATCACATTTCTATCTAAATTAATCTCATTTAGATTTGTTTTGAGAACATTAGATGTCATGTCTTTCCTTCTTCCCAGTGGTTAATTTTCCCATATTTATCCTTGCTGACTGGTGAACGTCTCTGTGCTTGTTGTTTAATTGGCAGATGGATTCATTTAAGTTGATAGAAAACTGACCTCTGAAGGGAAACATGTTATCAAAATGCATAGGCTAATCCTATTAAGTGAAAGCATTTTTGCTTAAATGGAAAATGATTAGCCTGTATCTTCAGTATCTCTTTAAGAGTGTCTGTGGCTGATTTTGCTGTTCATGGAGGCTCATACCGTATTCCCTGAGTCATGTAACTGTGAACAGGGAGGCAAAGGAAAATGGTTTCCCTTAATCTGAAGTGATGAACTCTGTCTTGCTTCCCTGCTGAAATTAGTGTTTTGTGTTAGTTTCAAGTATCATTGGAATAAACAGTATGATAGAGTGCATGTTGGGAAGTATATGAAATCCCCCTTTTTCTTCTCCCCTAGCTGAATCCACTCAGTTATATTCCTGGCTGTGCCTGCAGCTGAAGTCATGTGGTAGTACATCTGCTTTACACTAACAGGACCACTTTATGTAATTCATTATGTGCAACCGCAAAGTCAACTGCTAATCCAGGCTAATCCAGCACTTTCCTGAAGAGCCACATTAACAAGTATTGCTTAAGTGTTTTCAGCTCAGCCCTGGACAGCTCACGGTCCGCTGGACAGCACCTGCAGCTTGGAGATCAGGCTGGGGTGTGTAGATCCACCAGTCTCCATCCTTCCCTGATATCCACAGCACTCCAGGGCCTGGCAGTGGTAGGAAGCCCCGAGATGTGGGCTGGACATGCTTCTCACCCCTCCATCTGGGCAGGCTGCAGTGGCACAAGTAGAGGGGGTGCCTGAGAGAGCCAGCCCTGACAACCAAGAGCTGATGTGCCAAGACAGGCAGAGCCCTTGGTCTGCATCAGTAACTTCTAAAACAAATACTGACAAGCATGTCTCTGGGGGAGTGCAGGCTGTGTCCTTGCGTCCCTCCACAGCCAGATCCAAAGTCTATCCAGAGATCCTGTTTGTTTCCCTGATTACGTTAATTTCTGCAAATTGGAAGCACATAGTTTGGGGTCTGGGTGAAGATTGAGGGGATTTTTATTTACTCTCTGGGGTTTTTTTTGTATACCTGTGCTGTCAGAGGATGCCTCCTGGCATCTTGGTAAAGGGAGCTCTCCTAAATGGCCATAGACACCTGAACACCTGTTCCTGAAGCAGAGCCAGAAAGACCTGAGGGCTCAGGCTGTACTCCCACGGAAACTATTGAATTTCAAGCTGCTGTTTCAGAGCCCCTTCTTTCTCTATTACATGTCTTAGCACCTCTTTCTTGAAAATGACAGACTGGAAACTATTTTCTTTCTTAGTTTACCATTTAGTCCTTATTTCTAACTGAAATTTTCATTTCTTCCTACCTATGCATTTATATGTCCTTACTTCCCTGACCCTGCCTGAAAAGAACAAAATTCATTACCTTCTAGCTTTTATTCTTTTCGCAAATACAGGTGTTTAGGTCTGATTTTTGTCTTGAGACTGCTCTGATGGAGGTGATGATACTGTGAGGATGGTGAGACTGCCACAGTCTGCCCAGAGAACCTGTGGTTGCTCCATCCATGAAAACATCCAAGGCCATGTTGGATGGGGCTGTGAGGAACCTGGTCTAGTGGGAGGTGTCCATGTCCATGGCAGGGGCATTGGATCTGGATGATCTTTAAGGTCCTTTCCAACTGAAACCATTCTGTGATCTTATGTCCAGGCACTTTGTGCCTTGGAGCAAAACTAGATGGAATATCCCTAAGTGTTTTCTCAGTGTTGCTGGTAGTTATCCTTACATCCATGTGGTTGTGATATGCTGTAACATGTGGGGATCAGCGTCAGAAACACATTGACAGCCGGAGAGTCTGTGCCGTGTTTAAACGCTTAATACCACATAAAATACACTGATTTTATTTGGGCTGCTTGAGACTGGGAGAAATATTCTTTCCTCTTCTGAAGTATTTGTTCAAAGAACAGCAACAACAAACAACCCCAACCACAAGCTGTGGGAGCACGACTTCATCTTCTCAGTTTTCTCCACGCTGTGCTGGGCGGAAGAGCAGTGAAGGCATTTGCAGATGCAAAAATACACTTTCGGGACTTCTCCCTGCGGGAAACTATTGTTTCACAGAGGAATGATTTAAACAGCTGTAGTTTGTCTTGACAGCATATTTTCTTTACTCTGAGCTGCAAAATAACCTTTTTTCCTAAAGTTTCTCTGTGAAAATAGGATGCTGCAGTATATGCCTTTGCAGCTGTTGGGTGTTCCTTGAAAGAGACAGAGATGGTTAAAAACAGAGGGATGCTTTGCAAAAAAAAAAAAAAAAAAAGGTTATTTTACTGCCCAAAATCCCAAAAATTGAATTTAGAAGAAAAAAGGTGTTGTTCACCTAGAAACCAAGATAAAATTTGCATGAGAAAAAACCTCAACCCACAGCAGTATTTGATCCAGAAATTCTGCAGTTTTGTTCCATGGAAGTTGCTGTCCAGGTTTTTTGGGCACTTTCTGGTTTGGGGGCTTTGCCGGGGTCTTGATTTTTGGAGGGTTTTGTTTGTTTTTTGGTTTGTGCATTCCCATCCTAGAGCACTTCCTATTACTTCTAAGTGCCCCAATGCTGTGTTAAGTCCCCTGTCAGTACTGAAATTCAGCTCAGACAAAAGAACAAGAGCCAGAGGTGGTACTAAGTTTTGAAATGCTAGACTTTGTTTCAGGCCTGTCTAAATAAACTGGGTTTGTTTGTTTGTTTGTTTTAATAAAACAATGAAAATTCTTCATGTGTAAACACTTCTTATAGGAAGAAAAATGCCTCAAAGGACATAATTTTTTAAATGTGAAAATATATCTAATTTGGCTGATGATTCAAGTAAGTAGAAATGGATCTTACAGAAAGCAGGGTATATATCTGCAAGAACATGTTGTAAGAGATTGGCCAAACCCAAAGACTATAGCAGACCCAAGAGATTTAGTGTTTTTGTGTTGTCACTTCAGTGTTTGTTTCAGGCTGATGTTCTGCTAGCCACTCCTCAGTGAAAGAATGGGACAGGGCTCGTTTAGAAAGCTGTCCCTTCCTCATCTGGCTTTCTGCCTTTTTTTTTTTTTTGCCTTGCCTCAGTCACTACCATTTTTCGTATTTGTGTAAATACCTGGCAGCAAGTCAGTCTCCTTGTGTATCCCACAACCACTTACTTGCACATTGCCATCATATTTAATTCTTGTGACTTGTGTGATGTGTTGGCTTTGTGTGCCTTGTGAATCACTTCTTCATAAAAAGCTGATTGTATCACAGTGTTATGCAACACATAAAGTGGAGTCTTAATCTTAGAGAGTTTTCTCAGAACAGTCACAGTTGTTCAGAGTATTTTTGTTTGACAAAATGCTGATATGGACCTGCACCTTCTTTGCTTTTCAGATTAATTTTGCTGTTACCTGTACGCTTTATTGACTGAAGTCCTGTGTCCCAGTTAGTTTCCCTTAAAGCGAAATAAGATTGAGTAATCCAATTTCAGACTTCATTTTGAAATTGGCTAGTTTGCTATGCAAAGACCTATTGAACTGATTATTTCTAGGCAGTGCTGTACAGGGGCCAGCAAGAGATAAAGTATACCTCAAATATTTTATGGTGGCTGAACCTCCACTCATAATTTCTCAGGTTTTCCTTAGTATTTTACTGGACTGGAACTCTAAATGACTCATAACATACTTAGATGCTTTGGACAGTTAAGGGATGAAAATCAAAGCTGGTGCACAGCAATGGTGTATTTTTATGTCTGTCACTCCTTTAGTAATGAGCTCAATTCTCAGCAGCCATTCTCACTTTTAAAACTCTGCAGAAACTTCCTCTATGTGTTGGACCATAAATAGCAGGTGGATTTTGATTAGCGTAGGATGATTTGTATCACGGCAGAGTCTCTAGATAACCATGAGAAAAGGAACTGATTCACTCAGACTTCTCTGCAATGTCAACACATTTGCCATCCAGACTCAACTAAGATGAACTTTGTTCATTAGAAGATATTCCTGTGCCACTTCAGTTTCTCCCTGTGACGTAGGGATATTGACTTGAGCAAACCTGCCTCTATGCAGTTCCTTTTCTCTCCCCATAGCTTTGCCTGTCATGTCTGCTGAGGCTGATGCTTTCTGAGGCAGCGACGGGCTGCACATGCCTTTGGAAGAGGGATGCTGAGCTCAGAAGCAGCCTTGAGGTGCTGCTGTGACACAGGCACTGCTGCTACAGAGGATTTGATGGACAGGGAGAACATCTGGCTGGCACCTAATGCTGAAGAAGTCAGGCCCTTCCCTGCAGTAAACTGATACTGACTGAAGCGGAGCTAAGGCATTTTAGTTCTCCTGATTTAAACAGAAATATTTTTAAGGGAATTAGCAGTGAATACATTGAATAGGTTACCAAAATACTTGGCTAGAGTTTTCTCCCTCCTTCCAGTTTGCTTTTCTTGGTTTAGCTTTTACTATTGAGCATGATCAAAAGTAATTACAGAGTAATTTTGTAATACAGTAGTCTGCATAGGTTTCCAACTGAGCATCAACTCAGCCCCTGATCTTACTCAAGTGTTTGCTCACTCGGGAAACTGTCCATGGTCTTCCAGTGGAAGGTGTCCCTGCCCATGGCAGGGAGGTTGGAACTGAATGATCTTTAAGGTCCCTTCCAACTCAAACCATCTTATGATTCGTTGTTTACAGTCGTATCTGCAATCAAGTCCTTGCTGTCTGTTCTCTCTCTGTGCCTTTAAACAAGGTCACTGCAGAGCAGAACCATATCACACAGCTGTTCCCTGAGTTCCCACTGTGTCCTCACATCCACCACAGCAGCTCCGCTTCACAGTGTGTGTCTTGTTATGTCCATTTTCAGCTTTGATTTTTCATCCTCTGCACCCTCCTCTGGCCTCAACCCTTTCCCCTTCTCCAGCTGTCTGACTTACCAGTGCTTCTGTTCTGTGTTTAGGGTTTAAAACCTAATTATACTTTAGTTTGAGGGCAAACTAATTTTTTTTTTTTTTTCTCCTCTCTCTCTTTTTCACCTCCGGTTCCAGCAAGAGTCAGTAAATATGGATTGACTTCTGAGGGTAAAGCTGTAAGGATCGCCCAAAAGAAGCAGCAGTTCATTAAATTTTATGTTTCTGGTTAATTTCTCCTCATATTTTAATTAATCCAAGAAACAGAAATGTGCAGTGGGCACCAAAAATATGGTTTAAGATAAGGGCTTAAGGCTGAATGTCAGGATTACAGCTGCCGTTTCTTCAAAATTAACTTTTCAGCATGTGTTTTCATGGAGTTTATAAACGGATTCTAGAGCCACACAGGCATTTGTGGTTCTGCAGAGCATCCTGAGCAGTGAATAAAATACTGTCATCAGCTGGAACTATTTTTGTTGATAAGGTAAATCTGGGAGTCCTGTACAATAAAGTCAGAGTATGTAAGATTTCTTAAAAACATTTTGCTCAAGTTTATGTACTGTTGGTTTTGATACCCAAAGATATCAAAGAGGCATTTGTGCATATTCATGCTTTGGAAGTCCAATCAACCCTCCATGAACATGGACAAGAACCATTTTGTTCCTTTTAATGAACTTTTGATCAGAATTTAGATGGAAAACCTACCGTGCTGTAAATGGAGCTTACAGCTGCCTGTATTTAAGTTAACATTTAGCAAATTAACTTAGGACTGCCTATAGTGAATTTTCCTAAACCATTTCTGATATAATATTTAACTTTCTTTTTCTCTGTGCCGAATTGAGCTGTTCTGGATTTTGGATTAAATAACCCAAGCCAAAACCAAAGTCTTGGTAGTCTAATGAATGAAATTTATGGAAGAAGGGTGAGTTGTTTTGCCTCTGTTAGGAAAGATTCTCCAGCAGTCTCATGAAGAAGCACGATCAGTGCTGCGGACCAGGCATGGAATTTAGTGGCTGAAGGAGCTCGCAGTTCTTTTCCTCCTGTGAAATACCTTCCCACTGCTCGCCTGCCTGTCCTAACTATGTAAACATCAGCCTATGGAGACTTTTTAGATCCTTTTGGATAGAGTATCTGAAAAACTGGTTATCCCATTATATACAGATTTTGCATGGGAATCAGTGATCTTGGAATAGATCCCAAATGTGTGGGGATCAACATAGTCCCACATAATGATTTATTTTGATTTCCCTCCCCACCATTGTGTGGGATTTGGTTGAATTTTGGGGGTTTTTTTTATACTTTCTTTTTTGGGAGGAATGTGTGTTTTCTAATTACAAAATAACATTCAGAACTGCTTGGTATTTTACAACACAAACATAATCTCTCTTCATATGGTTGCAAAGGGGATCCAACACTCTTTGGAAAGCGCTTTGCAAAATAAATCCTCCAGAACATGCCCTCTTCACCCTCATCTAAGCAGCCCAAGGCCCTGACTTCTCAGAAGGGTTTCTCTCCTGTGTCTCTATTTCTTGGAGCTATTGGCAGGTTTAAAATACATTCTGTTCTACTGACTTCCAAACAAACTGTCCTCTCTCTGGAAAGGCAACAAAATGGCTCAGCAGACAGCAGTCACATCCTACACACCCACACCCACCGGCACACACAGCAGCCGTGCATGTACTTAAGCTGTCTCTAACACACATAATTTTCCTTATTTCCAAGTACTCATCTGTTCCCTTTTTAATGCCCTTAAAATAAGAGATTTATATGTTCTTATGTACACACAGGAGAAGGAGGGAGAAAAACTAAAAAAAGGTGTGGGGATTGATTTGTCTGCCTCTAGATCCCTTAAATAAAAAAGTCTGGAGTGGTCTCTTCACATGCAGGTCCAAATCCAAAGCCTGTGGAGGTTAGCAGTTAGTGTGGCACAGAGAATATTTTGCGTAATAATTATCATCTATATTTCTAGATTTGAAGTATATCTGTAACAAGCGTGTCACATGGCACAGGCATCTCTGTAAGGGGGTGCTTTACATCTTGCCATTAAAACTCTGGCATGTTTAGTTTTCTTCAGAATGGAAGGATGAATTGTATCTAATCCAAAACTTACATTTCTTTAAATAAATAATTAAGCATCACTGTTTTTTTAATCATAAGCTTTTGCTGTATACAGTAATAACACCAAACTTCAAGAATACTAATCAATTATTTTTCATTTTACCTTTTCATCAAATCCATTTGCTCTTCATAAGATGGGTTCCATCAAACCACAAGGTCCTGTGTATGCTCCATAGTTTCTTCTCTTGCATTTGTGTCAATCCAGAAAGCTGTAATACACTCTTTTGAGTTCATCTTGTGTGTTTATGCTAAGGTTTAGAATCATTAACATCTTAAAAGTTTTAAGTTGCCTGTGATTTTTACTTAGCTTTTCCAATTTTCTCCCTTAGTTTCTCACTGCTGAAATCAGGCCAGGTATTTAATGAAGGTGATTTTTTTTTCCTTTTTTCATGAGTTACTACATTACATATTAATTTTCTTCTGTTGAGGAATAACACTCAAATATCCTTCCTTGGGGTTATTTTGGTATTTCCATTTCTAGCCTAGACTAGGAAAGGAGGGCAGTGCCTGATGTGAAAGAAGTCATTAACTGTAGATTTTTAGAAGTTTGTCTTTTAGTTTGACTCCAGTTTTTAGGCAAAATTTAAAGTAATCCAGCTGGGTGGTTTATTCACCTATGGCACTTGAGAACATTAAAAAAGCTTTTTCCTATGGTGACCTCAAAACAACACCAACACGAGGATCTTGCTGTATTACAGACTGTTGGTGAAATTGCGTTCAAAGTCTAGAAGTAAGTGATATTTATCGAACTTTGTGTCCTTGAGTGCCCTCTTTTTTTTAATTTTTTTTTTCTTTCTTCCCTGTCAAACCTAGATTTCCAGATGGTAATGCTACAGGCACAAAAGAAATTGCTGATGGAAAAATATAATGTGCTCAAAGGGAAATTTCTTACCAGGAAAAGAAGGTTTTGTCTTCAGAAAAACCTGGTTGTTTATTGTTTCCATGATCAATATGGCCCTTTTATCTTACATGAGTTGTAATTTCAGCTCCTTGCTGTGTCCCTTTCCTTCTAGTGAGCCTTGCCTCTCATGGGGGAATTCTTCACTGTCCTTGTTCAGCCTCAGGGGGGAAAGTCTGCAGTGTATCTCGGAAATAGGAGCCAGCCAGAGGGAAAAAGGGGAATAAAGAGGGAAAAGCCACATTTGAGGCAATGTTCTGTTTAAAACATCTCTTTTTCCCTACTGAGTCAGCTCCTACATCAGGGATTTGGTGTGCAACAAACTTAACAAACAGAAGTGGTTTGTTCTAGTGACAAACTGCACAAGACTGAGCCTTTCCTTGAATTATTTCAAGAATAATTAGTCTTACAAAAGTCAATTTCTGAAATCATCAGAGAAATGCAATATATTAAACTCCTTTACTGAAGTAATTTTCAGCCAGCTCCTAGGAGACCCTGCATGCAGTGGAGGGAGATACAAAGATAGATGCAATGAAACTTTTCAATATTTCTATCCTTTAAGCTTTCCATTTGGCAAAAAGTTCCAAGAGTTTGGGTTTTGATCTTTGTTCAAGACAAAAACAGACATCAAAACATACTCCTTCACAGCAACAGATACTTTTGATCAGCTTTAATGGAGTTGTGATCTTCAGATAGGATGCATTCTTGTCAAACATGAAAATAATGCCTCCATTAATATCTTCATTAATTTCTTCTATATTTCTTGTCCTTTGCAATTATCCTTGTATTTATATGTTCCCATTCTGATGCATTTTCCAATATGATTATTGCCCTCCCTTGGTAGGCTTTGACATTGCTGAAGGATTGTGCTGTCACAAATACTGGAATCCCCAAATGGACAGGATTGGAAATGGTCAGCAGATTAAAAATGTTTGCTTGAAGTTTATTCTTTGGTTTGAAATAGTGGGGGAAAATATTTGCATAAATGAATTTTTAATAGATACTAAAAATAAAAAGCTGCTAAAGAAAATGTAGCTTGCCTGCATTATCATGCAATTTTAATTATGCAAGCATTTATATTCTTTGTGTATTTTGACTTACGGCCATGTGAGACACATGAGTGAACTGTCACTCATGCAGAATTAATTATAATTTGCCCATATAGGGGAAAAAACCCTGGGAAAATATGATAAGACTTTTCATTGGCAGCAAACTCTAGTTGTTGTTAGTCATATGAGTAAATTATTCTTAGCAGACTATAGAAATTTTGTAGTTCAAAGTGTTCCCTAAAAAGAGGTGTATTAGCACGTGGCTACATCCACTACAGGAATAGATTTTAACAACTAAGGAACTGTATCCTTCTGTACCATAACACATCTTTTTTATTTTTTTTCTTTCCCTTGAAGAAGAGAAAATATTTTGATTCAGTGTTTGGCAATCCAAGCCAGGTTATTTAAAATAATATTCACTTGGAATGTACCGAGGGTAAAATGCTGCTTTTAGAATAGTTATTTTTCTATGGTATTGCAAACCAAAATCTTTAGTTTCCCACGTGTAATAGAACCAGTCTGTAAGGAGTCTTTAGACTTTGCACTTCTCCTTTCCCCAGGTAAGTGGCAAATAACTAGTTGTCACTGACACACAGGGAAACAAATGGATAAAGCAAACATGGATTCTGAGATCTATAATTTTTAATAATTTTTAAACTAGCTACAAAATCTCAATCACTTCACAAACTGACAGGAGACATAAGGAATTTTCATATTACATGCTGTAAATGATATTAATCTCACAGTTTATCTAGAGTTCATTCATTTAGGTTTTTTAATTATTTTTTAATTGTCAGCTACTAAACATCTCAGCGATTTGGTGTGCATAGCTCTAGGTAAGCAACAGAGAACTGTACTGATAACAAACCACATGGGGATAGCGACTAGTAAGAGAGAGCCTTATAAAAATTACATTTCTTTGCACCATTTCATATGGTAGTTGTTTCCTCCAAAAGATAGTCTTCAAAAGCAGCAGACAAATCCAATATATTACACTTATTCTTTATGTCTTTGACATATTTTCAGCCAAGCTTTTATTTTGCTGGCAATGGCTAAATGGTGAGTGCCAAATCCCTCTTTTTTTTTTTTTGTAATTAAAAAAAATGATCATGATTAATAACTATATATATATCAACAAGAAAAAAGTGGCACAACTGCAAACTTGCTGGTATAACATAGTCCCAAAAGAGTCCGAATACTGAGCATGCTTTTGTTGTCATTGTTGGTGTGCTACTGCCATGGGAAAATTCTTGTTTAAGTAGGAGTCTAAAAGTCTATTTATTCCTCATGCATAAATGCATAAATCACATCACTTTTTAGTGCAATGCTTGTTATAGTAATATAATTCCACATTGTCTAATCATGAAATCATAACAACAGATAATGGCAATGAAGAACTGAAGACAGCAGGTTTAAGTGCTTAAACATCATGATACCCAAAGACAGGAGCATGGCAGTAGCTCTGTGGAATGTCACAGTTTTACAAGAACAATACTGTATATTTAAAGGTTAACAGCACGTTTAGCATTCCAACAGTGTTGTCATTCAGCAAACATCATTAAAAAAAAAAAAATGAGGAGAGGAAAAAAAAGGAAAGGAATCCAAAACAGAAATAAGGAAAGGAAAAACCCCAAAAAACATCATAGTGAGCTATAGCCATCAAATCAGCACTATGTACAACCTTTGGAAAGAAAGATATCTAGAAAAAAATAATTACAAGTATCATTTTTGGAAAGCTGACAAACTACACAGGACAACATTTACAATGGGGCTGATATGTGCATGTGTGCAAACCTAGTAGATAAATACCATGATAAAAGCATGAAGGTGCTGCCCTGTTGGGCAGCGTTAAAAGGAAATGCACTTCACTGCATTTAACCGCTGCCCAGCATCTTTGTTGCACGCTGGTTGGCTTCATCAATCCTGGTTTTGTTGGAATCAGCCTAGAGAAACACAAATGAAAGAAACAGATGAGGACAGGGAAGAAAGAGAATAGATACTTCTGCAGTTTTGACTGGGTCAGAATCACCAAAAAAAAAAAAAATAAAAGGTCTTGAAAGTACCAGAAAGCTACTTTTTATAGTGGTATTAGGGACCCAAAAGGAAATTCCAGATTTGCTGGTTTTGTGACACTTCATGTAGCCTTTGAGCAGAACTTTTATGTTTGTATTCAGCTTCACTGAACTCTTGTAAATGCTGTGCCAGATCTGTAGCTGGTGCTGTTGATAACACTGGTGGTATTGTGGTGTGCATGTGGACTTTGCTGGTGAGGAGCTTCAGTACCCTCTAAAATTCAGTGGGCCTGGATTCTGTTCTAATTTAGATCACCAGGCTTGCAGTCAAAACTAAAATTTTGTTCGGTATAGAGAATCTTTGGAACAGAGAAGCATGATCATCTCATGTAGGGAATGCTGGCAAAGCTAAATTTCTTCAAAAAAATATCTTTGCTCTACTTGTGAAAGGAAGGGAATAAGTAGGAGTGATGGCAGTACTCAAACAAAGTTCACCAGTATAGTTGCCAGACAGACTAATCTCTCTCACTGGGCAGCAGCACAAACAGGAATTAAGAAAAAGTCGGGGTTCTACTTCTATTTGAAGCAATCAAACTGGAATTTTGACAGTTGGACTGAATGATCTTAAAAGTCTCTTTATAGCTTTCAATATAAAATGCTGTTAATAAAATGGCACCACTTAGGAGGTTTGGGAGTTCTCTCTGAGTGGGAAGACACTTTGGCTATGGCTTTCTGTAGCTCTGCAGAAGTTTGGTTTGGAGACTAAAGACATTGTTTTAGCTAACAAAAACTGGCAAAGCTCCATTCCAAGCCCATGTTGCCATGCCGACTTACTAGCAAGAGGGACTAGATAGAAAATGGTTTCAATTTTTAAAGTCAGACCAGTGGGAAAGGTGAGAGTTGTGTTGCTGCTTTAAAAGCTTGAGCTCAAACAGCAAACTCATTTCTGTGGTTTGATGGCAGCATTTTGTTAGCTTTGATTGTTCCCACATCTCTGGGGTGTATCCAAATTGTACAGATTTATTTTAAATCTCCAATTTGAAACAACAGAATGGTGAAGCAGTTTTCCCAGATGCATTTAAAAATCCTTTAAAAATGTTTATACTGATGTGCAATAAATCATCCTAAAATATCTTGGGGTTTTCTCCATAATTGTTTGGGAAAATGCTGTGTAGATGTGTATTTATAGTGCAGTAGCATGTGCCAGATGCTCAACAAGTGTAAATCAGCAAAGCTACTCATTACAAGCCACACTTCTTCATTTTAGCCATGAGTTTGACCTTGTCTGCCACAGTACAATCTTATGAGTTTTTTCCTAAAGGCTACCTAAAAAGTTAATGGTTTTGGAAGCAGCTACATATGTTAGGAAAAGCATGGATATTCACTGAACACTGATGAAATATCATGTTCCTAATAACGTTTAGACCTTAGTAGCTGGTGGATGAAGTTGCACGGAAGGCAGTGGGAGTCTTTGTGCAGACCTTTCCACCTAGGTCAAGAAAGGGCGCTTTGAGCCCATCCTACTTCCCTTCCTTTATGGTTTATTTTAGGGCCAGGCTCCTCTGGTGGTGATATTTGTGCCATATGACCTACTCAACACATCATCATTTTGGTTTGTGTCCCTTTCTCTCTGATCTGAGGAAAACATAAAGCCTTTTATTCATTGCTGTCCTGATTACTGTGGATAGATCAGATTTCATCTCTGCATTATGAGATTGCTCTGGTTAGGATGCATGCATCCAGTTTAACATAAATCATCTAGGTGCACTTGGGTTAGTTTTGTTATGCATCCCAACTTTAGCAAAGTGTGCCAGCCAAGGTTCTTTCAAATGGTGATAATTGATCCAAAACACAGTGCTCCACCTGGGAGGAGAAAAAAACAACCCTAGCGATGCTGTACACCCACCACCAGCGAGGGATGATGGTTTATTGGCATATTTCATTGCAGAATGGCTGTGTGTACATTTGTGGTTTCAGCTAACTATCATTTCTGTCTTTTACAGATGTTTTTCCTAATATATTGTGTTTCTTTTTCTAGTATCTCATTAGTGTATTCTGACTCTGAGAGATTTGGCAGATTTTCACTAAGACTGAAGGCTCTTATTTTTGTGCTGCTTTCATGACAATTCCTCAGTGTACAATGCAAATCCATCTTTCACAAATGTGGCACTGTTCCTTAGCCAAGGGCCCTGGGTGACAAGGCCTTCCTGTGAGGCTGGATTTAATGAATCCTATTAGCTGCCAATGTTATTTTGCCATTGCTGTATGAACTGGAAAACTCCATAAGAAGAACACACAGAGGTGCAAAGCCAGTCCCTCAGTGAGCCGATTGCTCTCAGCATGTACTGCCTGGACGTTTGGCCCATGTGCTTAATGTGCATAAAGGGCTTGGTCAATGTCTTTAAAATCCAGATGTTTGCACGCCTGAGTTGGTAGGAGAACAGTGACTTGTTAGGCTTGCTCTAGTTTGGGATAGTATCCTGCAGGCACAGGTAGGACACCGCTGATTTCCATCCACGGGGCTTGTCTCTTGCCACAGTGTTATGACATGTGTTGCTTTCTAGTGCTTTTCATATGAATAACAGCAGCAAATGCTTCCCCCCATGCTCCTACTTTTCCAAGAAATATGAAATTATGCCAAATGGCATCCCAGTAATACTGTGCATTTTCCAATACAGTCAAACAAATAGACTCAGTTGTATAAAATAAAACTTTTGACCGATACAAAGCCATATGCTCTGTGGTGTCATGTGACTCTCTCTCTCAGAGATGAGCTTTCCACCTTTAAGACAATGTATACTTTACCCAGTCCCCTCTGGAATCAAACTCCAATAAGGAGAGCTCTCAGAGTGTATCCCTCAGTGCAGCATTTTCTTATTTTTTCACTAGGCTCTGATGTAGTTAATCGACATGAAAACAGTCATGGCCATCCTGCTTGTATGAGGATGCCTGTGTGTGTAAGAAGGCTCAAGAGTACAAACTCTACCACTTAAGGTCAGAATTAACTTTAAGCACCACATGTAAGTCCTTGAGTTAGATCCTCAGGTTGTGTAAATCTCAGCGGAAGACGAATGTTGTGTTGACTTTACACCAGATGAAGATCGAGCCTCTTATGTCACTTCAACCTGGCTGTGCCTGTACGTGGAGCTCTGCCAGTATGCATGCAGATGGCTTGCAGATCTCAGGATCTGAGGATGACAGTGAGCTCCCAGCCAGGTTTGGAGGGGGCTGCTCTCTGCTTCAGAAATCTGCAGTGCAGGTCTGGCACTGGAATGGTGTTCTCTGTCTTTGGAGGTGGTGATTTTGCAATAGAAATGCTGAGCTTTTGTATTTCAGTTGGGCCCAATTATATATAAATACATATACATACACATTCCCCAAGAGAGCAGGTTGATCTCTGTCCAAATGTTGTTATAAGCAGACAGCATGACAAAACTGGCTGTACTTTTACCATATGGCAAAGCCTTGTCTAATAAATCCCCATCCTCTAATGGGGACTGATCCTCCAAGCAGGTGATCTAATCCTGAATTGCTCATGGAGTTTCCAAGGAAGGAAAAGTCCAGGAAGGTTTAAAACTCTTCAGTAAGTGCTGGGACATTCCAACCCGAGCCTCACAGTTCTGCATAGCTCAGGGCACTTCTCGTTTCCCAAAGCTGTTACAGAAGGAACCTTGGTGTGTTCTAAGGGCTCCCCTTGCAGTTGTCTGGCAAATTCAACATTGTGGGTTCAACCCAGCCTGCACTGGAGGTTACTAAAGATCCACAGCAGTGAGCTCTGCTTTGGCCCATGGATTTGGAGCGAGAAGAGAGGAACTCTGGCAGCTATTTCTGTCCCTTGTCCTTTTCCAAACTGAAAAGAAACTGCAGCATGTGCTCACAGAATGGAAAACACAACCCCTTTTAGGGTCCTCTTGGGAATGTCAGCTCTTACCTTCTCCATGATCCTGTCAATCTGGCGATTCTGTGTGTCGATCTCATTGCCCATGTCCAAGGCCATGTGACGTAAGTTGCCAATGATGCCGCTGACCTGCTCGAGGTTCTCATCCATTTCATTTTCCCGGGCATCATTTGTTACCCTGGGAGCAAAAAGCCAATTCTTTAATGCAGA
Organism: Acropternis orthonyx; assembly: GCA_035583155.1. NCBI lineage: Eukaryota > Metazoa > Chordata > Aves > Passeriformes > Rhinocryptidae > Acropternis > Acropternis orthonyx. The sequence continues at coordinate 488,508 of JAWWEU010000111.1, forward strand.
GACAGGAGATTCCCCCTGAAACTGTGATTTACCTGAAACCTCCCCTGCATCCTCCATCGCTTGTCACCTGAGGAGCAGCTGCTGTGCCCAGCTTTGAAGAAAAGGGATTAATAAGTAGCTTGCCTGAAAAACATTACATGCTTTTTTTTGGATGTTGGGCCAGTTTTCTGGGTTCATCACTGCTCCATTTATACTGCTCGTGTCTTCAGTTACTAGCAGTGTTGGTGTCTGAGCTTGTCTGCACCACATACTGCACCTCTCTGCAGTGATCATCCTTCTCGAACAAGAGGATGAAAGGGTGCCCCCTTTGGATCTGTGTGTGGTTAAATTCCATGGGAAATGTGGGAGGGTGCTGGAATGACAGCTGCTCCAAGTCCCCTCCTTGAACTGCACATAGCAAACGGGAACTGTCCAGTTCTCTTACGCTTGGGGCTCACAGATATATTGGGGAAGAGCTGCTTCAGCAACTTAACATCCTGTATTTCTAGTAAATTATAGAAACAGCTTCTCTCAGATTTACTGGCTTTAGTAAAGATCCTCTGTCTCATTCTTAGCACTGTCTTTTGCAGTTCCTTGCTATTTGAAAGAAATAACTTGTGCTTGAGCCAAGGCCCAAGTCAGCTCTCCAGTGACTGAAGAGGCATGTAGTGATGAAGAGGCATGTCAGTCATGACTGACACTGGGAAAAGCAAGGTCCATGGGTCCCACTCAGAAAATCCTTACCTTGAGCCTCTTATACAATTTGTGTTCATGTAGGTGCCCAAAGGGTGCTCCAGGCTATTTGTGGAACAATTACTATGTAGCATAAAGTCCTTCACTGCTATTCTGTTATCATGCCCGGTCTTCATTTTGGTGTGGCTGCCGTCCAGAAACTAAAAACAAGTGAATGGCAGACCCAGCAAACTTAAATGGCAACTCCATCCCACGCTCCAGATTGCATGACAGCATTGTTTCTATCACACTGATTTGCCTTTATCACAGCAGCCAAAAAAATAAGTGGATAATAGTTTTTGGAAAGATAATTACTTATTAATCCAGTGTGCTTAATCTTCAGAGATCAAAGCTTTGCCTACTGAAATGCTGTTAGCCGTTCAGCTGATAACATTGTCATCAAAATACATGCTCCATAAGCACTGTAATCAGTAGGTGCTTGTTGCTGGATCCCTATGTATTGTGGGAAGTTTGCAGTGTGGTTGCCATTAGTAGAGCTGTGTGTTTCCAACCAGCTTTCATTTGAGTGTTCAGGAGTTCCCACTCTGTTGGGGCTTTACAGCAGCTGAGGAATGGGGCATCATTCCCCACTTAGGGAGGTTTCCTGGATAGTCACAGATAGGGAAGGGATGCACCTCCAGTTAAAAGTGTACTTAAAACTCTGCACTTGTCTCAGTGCCTTGGCAGAAAACCTGAGGCTCTTCTCTTGTTAAAAAGAAAAGAAGGGCTGTTGCATGCTTTGGGACATCTTCTGGCAAGGATGGATAACGGGCACTACATGCCTTGGGACATAATGGCAATAAACAAGTATTTATCTTACACTTAATTTCTAAGCCACTTGACAACTGTCATCAATGAGAACTATAATGAGGCCCCCAGGAAAAGCATTCGTGCAGGGAGCTGGAATGTGGAGGACAGTGCTGACTGACCATGACTGTCTGCACCCTCATGATGCTGCTGTGAAAGAATTAAATAGATATTATTTCTATTTTATTACTGTCCAAATCTGGGCAGTCTCAAGGAGGAAGGTTTAGGGCTGTGTTTTCAGGCATCTTCTGGTTCACAGGGCCAAGATTTGCTTCCAGGATTTCTATCAATGTAGCCATCCTTTGCACCAACTCTGGGGACCCACAGGGCCAGGGAAAGTCACTGGACACAATGAGCCTTTAGTACCTGTCTTACTCACCATTGTCCTGAATCCGAGCACCCACCACCTGGTGGAAAACATCGTCTCCATCACATTACCCAGCACCACTGAAGGAGTTAACGAGCATCACAGAACTCATGACCATATGGAAGAAATCTAAATATATCAGTGACAAGGAGAATAAAGTGAAAACAGTGGATACAAAGGCTCACCTGCGGATAAAGCCACCACTGATGGCCATCTGCTCCCGCTCATCTACGACACGTGCAGGCTGGCTGGCTACAACACCATCCTGATTATTGCCCCAGGCCTTTTTGTAAGCATCACTTGATTTAAGCCTATGCAAAAAACATGATGAGTAACAAAGCATCAAGTGGACACAGAACAAATGCAAAACTCTTTACCTCTCCAAGCTAAAAGCTGAATCAAGCAAATGAGTTTTCAGATAGAGGGTCATTGGTTGTATACCGATATATCATAACCCTGAATAAAAGGAGGGGTTTGTTTTTTGTTTATTTTTTACTTTACTGCCACAACAACAGTGATGGTCAGAGGTTTAGTTTTCAATAGGGTTAATTGCAATTGTCAAGTCTACAACACTGCACACAGGTTTTTGGATGTTGACTTAGTTTCCAGAAAGAAAGAAAATAATTAAAATTAATAAATTAAAAGGAAAAAAAAAAAGGAAAAGAAAAAAAGAAGAGAAGAAATACAGATAAGTAGAAAACATTGTTTCATTTCAGTGATACATATGTTTTGACATCAAACACACAGAACGTACTGGCAGACAGACATAAAAACAGAACTGCCAAGTATAGTGTGTACATCACATCACAGCAACACACCCTCTTAGAGAAAACAGATTTGGCCAGAATTTAACATTTTACCATGCAGAATATTGGGCTTCTGTTGATATTTTTTAAATATGAATGTGGCATAATAGGCGTTAAAAGCCACTGACCTTTCCCAAGGTGATTTGGGGATGATTTCATCACAGGGGTCATTAGATTTTTCAAATAATATATCGGTACTTGAAAATAGTAATCATACATCGACAGTTGATGTACAAACCTTTGTCCACAGAGACAAAAACTAAAATAGGCAGAAGTGAAATGAGTGCAGGAGAAAATAAAAGATACGAGCAATCTAGCATCAGAAAGGGAAATTTTTCTACATTTTCCTTCATGCACCAGCTACAGGCATGAATAAGAAGTAAAGCATTCTCACTAAGCACAGTTGCCCCAATAGTTCATCATACCCTTAATGCATCAGCAGTAACAGCCTTCACAATAAGCAAGACACAGGCAAAAATGGATCATCACTTCCTTCAAGAGTTTTAAACCACAGGACTTTAAAAATAGCCTAGCAGCTTGTTATATTTGTTCTTCATGACAGTTACGTTAGCTTTCGGAGAGCCATTTTTGACTGAGCTGCCATGGATAAAAAATTAAAATCCAGGCACACCTAGAGAGGCAGATTGACATGTGCAGTTTATTTAGGGTTGTTGTCACTGGGGTCATCAGATGAGATTGAACACTTTAACATGAGAGTGTGAGTGTTTGGGGTCCACAAGTAAAAGTTCTCGATCTTATTCCAGAAATGGAGCAGTTTCCAACAGAACTGTTGGGGACTGCAAATCTCCATAGTTCTTCGGTCAGCTCCAATCAGGCATATAACAGCCCTGTGGCTTGGATTTTGGAGAAGGAACTGAACATGCTTCTGAGGGGTTTGGGAAAGGACATGACAAACCCATCTCAGGTGTTATGTTCTCTCCATGCCCCCTGAAGCAGTTCAGTTTTAAAGGAGCCTGAAGATGTGTTGTATGCTCCAATATAGAATTAAAATGCAGATTAAAAGAGGATCTTTCCTACTCATCTGTTGTGTTGCTCATTTCCTGTCAAAGTTTGTGAAGACTTAAAAAGATTATGGTTGGCTTGTTTAATCTTAGTTGTCTGAAACTATACATCAGCTCTGGCATTACTAGAAATGAGTGAAAGTAATGCTCTTGCTGCAGGTACATTTAGAGGGGTTTGCCTGTTCTTTAGACCTGTGCAACTTTGAAAGCAAGACAATCTCTGTGTTTGAGGTAAATGATTTTATACATCCAGAATCCAATTATTTTTTTCTCATGAACTTCCAAAAAAAGTCAACAGGTGGAGTCTGGGTCTGCTCATGGTCAATAGCAGTTGTCCTTTTGAATGCAGCCTGGTCAAAGTTTCATGCCATGGGGCATTTTGAGTTCCTAAGAGTGTAGGATCAAGCCTTAGGTATTGGTAAGGCTCAGGGAGTTGTACTTTCATTGTACGTCAGGGTATAGCTATGTGTGAAATGGTTAATCTTTTTGAAATATATGCTGTTCATCTCCCACCAGCTAGAAGAGCATTAGAGGATCATGGTGATTCTGATGCCCAGAACTGTGTGGATTTTTCTCCCTCCTACACTCCACTCCTCAGAACATCATCTTATTTGTGCTAGCTGCGTTCTGGCATAGAGAATCATGGAACATCCTCTAAAAGCCTTGTTCAGCTATACTCTGTTTCTGAACACTGATTAGCAATGCTGTTGTATGAAATTTGGCTGCAGACTGCTGAGGTCAGAAAACTGCCTCGGAGAAGGGAAGAGACACCTTTAAAAACCAATGTCTCCCACATCACATGCACACAGTGTCTTTCTGTTCTTGAAGCCTGACACTGTAGTCATAGTGAAGTGTCAAATGTTCTAAGGCCGTGTGTCAGGCGCTAATCCCATCCGTGTCACATGTCTGGCTGTCAGTTCTGAGCTTTCACAGCTTGCTTGTACACTGTGGGAGATGTAACTTTTCTGCTGCATTTGTACCTGCAGCTCTTCTGCACCAGGTCCTCTGGTGCAGGATGGCAGGGCTAAAGCCTGTGTCAGTAAAAGCCTGACACCCATTACAGGCAGTCCCACTGACAAAGGCACTGTGTGTGTGTGTGTGTGTGTGTGTGTAGCCTCTGTGAGAGGCTCCTGCCCTGCCATTGTGCACACCAAGGTGATACTACACGTCTTCTGGGCAAACTGTTTTGTCAAAAAAAGTATTCAGGGCTTAGTACATGGGAGCAAAACTGTTTGGGTTTGGTTTTTTTTTTTTCCCAAAGTATCTACATTGCATCCCAAGGGAATTAACTTCAAAATAAATGTGAATGATAAGGCAAAGCCCCAGTCCCGCTGTTGTGAGTTTTGACAAAACAGCCCCTGAACTCTATGACAGCTCTCTTTCCTTTGGTCTTGGTAATCGTGGTAGGATCAGACTTTGGCTGTGAACAAAATACCACGCAGAAAGGGAGTTAAGTACTCAGAACTACTGCTCTCTGCTTTGTTTCCTGCACAATCTCTGGCCAACCATTTATGACTGTTTTTGCTGTAACCTGGTTGCATGCCTACTCACTGCATGCTGGATTTGCCGTTCCTCAAGGATTAGGGTTGGTCCGCTTTGTCCCCAGTTTCCTACACCGACATAACCGCGCATCACATTTCCATTTGGCATTTAAAACAAGCTTTGCATTACTTGGGGGACAGTTTCGTTCAAGTGTGACGGCATGCAAGCAAATTCGATGCATTTCAACATTTCTGCTTAGTGTACATGCTACCCAAATAAGAGAAATTTGGCATATTCGGGTTTTCTCAATTTTTTTTTTTGCCTGTGGCAGGATGAAAACCATTTCAAGTTGGGTTCCAATTACGAAATGTCACATCTCTTTCAAGAGCTCATCAAGGGCTATTTCTGTTGAACAATGGAATAAAGGTGTGATTTTCATCCATAATTTTGAGTAATGTTTAGTACAACCTCTTCTGCAGTTTTTCAGCTCTTTTGTTTATTAAAGTTCTTTGTGAAAATATGTTTCAAAATTTAGGGTGTCCAGAAATAAGGTAGCCCCGGTGTTTTTGTTCACTGGAAAATGGAACCGCTCAGTACACTTTGTGTAAAATGTTGAAACTTTTATCATTAAAAGGTGTTGACAGTGAAGCTTTCACTGCAGTATGCCTGATTTTAATGCATCTACAGTAATTCCCAGTCAGTTGTCTATGTTATGAGATGAATGCATTTGAACCAGAATCGTTCTTTCTGCATGCCACATGCTCATCCTGTCCATGTGCCTAGCAAGGATGAGCTTCACAAGGCCTTTGGGATCAGCCTTAAGTGCTCAAAGAGATGAGGCAGGCAGCACCTACTTGTTACATGGACAGACACAAAGACCACAGAATTTTCCTAGGTCCGTCAAATTCTTTTCTGCTTCTTTCATGTCCTTATTGATTTGGTCCATTCCCTCTTCGATGCGTTCCAGTTGTTCTGATTAAACACAAGTATTTTATCCCCACAGAATGAAGCAGATGGAAAAGGACAAAGAAAAAAAAGACAAAAACTTCAGACATTCACTGTGACAAAAAACTGGACACCACATAGCAGAGCCGGTACCCAGTACCTACTTGTTACAAGGACATATGAAAAGGCCACAGCATTTCCCTAAATCTTTTAAATTTTTCTCGGCCTCCTTCATGTCTTGGTTGATATGGTTCATGCCTTCTTCAACACGATCGAGTTGTTCTGGTCAGGACAAAGGGATGACAGTGTGGAATGAATTGTATTTTTGCTTGTTTGCTTTTGTCTTCAACAGAACATGAAAAATGACCATGTAGAACTGAATTAATAATGACATTACAATGCATTAATCTGAGCTGATGCATTGCTGAAAGGATGTGTGCCGCACTGGATGCCGAAGACTTTTTTTTTACTAGTATGGGAAGAGTAAAGCAAAGGAGGGATTTATTTGAAATATATTAATATAAACAAGATGTAATGATGTAGAAAGGAAGGGTTATAAAGTTCGAGGTCCAGAAATATAATACAATACATCCACTTACTAAGACACAGTGACATCCAGGAGAAAGATAGTGTTATTATTTTGCATTTATTTATGTTAATATAAGAGAAAATATGTCTTTCCATGGAAAATACTGCATTTACTTATGCTTACAAATGCCTTGGAATTAGGTGATTTTGGGCAGCATAATTCCTTTGATTAGTGAGTGAGAGAGCTTGTAATAACAGTACCAAAAACAGAGCAAGCTGTTAAGGGCTTGTATTCATGTATCCCTTTTCCAGAGGCTGAGGAAACTGAGACCTGCCACTTTGGCATTGGATATTAATCTCTAATCTGAGTATGGCCTCAGGGCTGGTTTTCTTGTTGGTGCAGATGCTGCAAAGCAGCAGTAACCCCAGTGAATACAAACCAACTCCAGGAGACTGATGCTCACTGGGAGAGGACCACCAGCTGTGACATTCACTGCTCCTGTCCTCAAGGGACCTTATGAAAACAGGCATTGGGTGAAGGCTCATGATTTCAGTGGGGTTACTTCTGTTTTGCTTCAGGGCAAGGTAAGAAGCACCAAGCCCAGTAACCAGCCACAGACAGACACCCGTCTCTCTGCTGGCTTCAAACAGAATTTGCCGTATTTCCACCGAAGTCTGGTGATGGTGTTGGGGCTTCTTAATGACCTGGTGGCTCAGAATAACTTAATGTGTGAATTTCTTCACTATTAAAGCTGGGGAAAATGTCCTAGAGGAACAGAATGTCACAATGTAAAAGTTAAGGAAAGGATTCTCTGCTGATGTAAACAGATATGGACCCAGTGGGATCAGGGATCTTCTGTAGAGTCTGTGGTAGCAACAGCATTTTACATGGGTGGAAAGCCTCACCATTTCATGAGGGATAAACTCAAATACTACCCAGGATCAAAAAGTTACTTGGAGTGATGTTTCAATCCATTAAAAACTGTAACTGAAGCTAAAGAGGCCAAGTCAAACAATCCCAGTAAAACACAAATATTCCCCATATGGAATAGAAAAACACAGAATTAGACCGTAGAGGAAGGAACTAAGAGCACTGGTTGTAGAAGAAATTTACTGTCATCCCTGGTGTTAACTGAGTCTTATCCATAGGGGAAAAAAAGGCATTTTAGGAGAAAAATCATATGCATATTGACGTCAGTACAAAGCTCCTCTTGACTTCTTTGAGAACATGAATAGGCCTAATTTGTTACTTGGGTTTCTAATAACAATTGAGGTTTAGATTTTCAAAGCTTTCTGGGGGATTTGGATACCCAGTTCCCATTAAAATTAATTTTATTTAATTAATTTTAATGGGAAACAGGCACCTCACCCCTCGAGGGCCTAGAAAATCTTGGCCTAAATTATTCAAGCTGAAATAATTCAAATATTGAATTTGTGCCCTTTGTTTAGGTCTTGTATGAGACTGGGCTTTGAGAAGGAGAGGTGCCATGTCAGGATGGCGAGATGCATCTGCTTCTCAGCTGTCAGTTCTCATTCTCAGCTGAATGGGCCTGTCTCCTGATACCACAGGAGTTACTGATCCCAAATCCAAGGATATATTTAGAGGACCAGAGTTACCTGGCACTGTCCTCTAAAAGGGGCACATATCATGTAAGCAAAGGATCAGGAAACTAAGAAGGAAACCTGAGAGATGGACTGCACAAGTTCTGCCAGATAAACTGCTGATCTGAGAATCAGAAATGCAAGGTTGGATTGTTTTAGTGCACATTGTAATTTAGGCTTCAGCAGAAACTTTAGTTCGTGTACGTAGGCACAGATTGTCAGTCTCATCAGAAACGTGAGTCTGTAGTAGAAGGAGATATTCCTTCAGTGCTCTTGCTCCTGACTCAAGTCCTGCCTGCTCCTGCTCAGCTGGGCAACTCTTGCTCTGGAAAGCAACTGTGGGAGTGTGAGCTGGCTTTTATCCTGGTTCATGCATCATGATGGGAATTGCTACATTTCTGTGGCAGACTCCCACCTCCTGCTTGTGAGAGCTGTGCTTGCAGAGCCTGTTCTAAGGACTCAGTTAAAAGGCAGCTGTACCCACATACCCACATGTGTGTTTTGATAGTGGGTGGGACAAGAGGTACTGACCTTTCTTCCACTGATTTTCCTGCTAGTACTTCTCTAACCTTGTCTGCCCAGTAGAAAATGCCAGATAAGTCTGCACGTATCAGTCCTAGATCTGGTACCACTGGTGGCTTTCAGTCTAAGCTTGTTTCTTTGCCCAGATGCTCATTCTCTGAAGCCACATATGTAGTAGGGCCTTTTGAACTTTCTTCCCCTGTTTCCTTTTCTGCCTGAATAAACGAGTCCTAATTGAAGAGTATATTTGACATGGCTCAAAGACTTTCATTTAAATTACAGCTCTCTCTAGAAACCTGACTTAATTTATCCTGCTTCAGGATTTGTGTGTGATGCTTATGCTACTTCTGAATAGAAATGGGACTCACACTAATTTATCTTCCATTAAAGGAAGCCTCAGAAGTGTAAAAAAACCCATGTCATATTTGTAGCCTAGAAGTCTAGACAGCTGGCTGCCAGTCCTAAAACTATTTGCTAATTGTTAATGTCATGGGTTGAATTCTTAACTGGTTAAAATCACTGCAGTTATGCTGGCTTTGTGGAGCAACACCAATTTATACCTGTCAAAGTCCTGGTCCCACAGGCAAGGAAATAGATTCACAAGTCTAACCACAGTTATTGAGGCATAAATATTATAGTGGAATTAACTTAATGGGGTCATGCTGGATTTGTTTTGGTATAACTGCTATTAAAATCTGGCCCAGAATGAATCACTGCCAGTATGAAATCAGCTGGCTATGGAAAGGTTAATTTAATGTCTGTTTTCATATATCTTCCCTATTCCAACATTCTGTATCATATGAAAGGTCTTAGGGAAGACAGTCTGTTGGAATATACTGCCATGAACCTACGCAAATTCACGCCTACAAAGGCTCATGTCCTTTGTCTCTTGTTTACAGAAACACTTCAAACTCAGACTGTGAACTTCTTTTGACAGTTTGTTGCAATATTCTTTGAATAGACTGCATCTATATGTTTATATATCATCTATGATATGTAAGATAATTGGTGCTGTCTGGCAGCAGAATACACATCAGATATATGTTTCATTGTGACTTCCTTCATTTTTTTTCTCCAGGAAATTCTGCTAATTATTAGCCCTTTTTACATATTAATACATTTGAATGCCTGGGAACGTCACTTTCATTCTAAGCTAGTGACCATAAATCTTCTTCCAGATCTCACAACAACCTAATATCTTAGGACACAAACAAGAATATTTTTTACCTGTATCGTTATATTGGTGAATTACATGTGTAAAGCAACTGAGGGAGCATAAGCTAGTCCTTTTAGTTTTACCATGGCATCGTGGCCTTTTGCCGGTGAGTATTTGCCAGGATCTTCCACAACATCCTGACAATTCTCCACTTGGTGACTGCTCTGGGGAAATAGCTTGGAAAGGGAAGCTGTAGCAAGGGCATCCCTCAGCTGCCCCTGTGGCCTCTTGAACAAACAGAGCTGCAAAAGCCTCTTACACAGCATTGGATGCAGGACCAGAACAGAACAAGTGTGGTGTTGCTCCACCTTTACAGCCATGTGTAATTTATAACAAACATTCCTTGTCTGATGTCCAGCATCTGAGGTCTGTGCTTGAATGTCAGTTAAATGCCAGTGGAGATGGGAACTTGCTCCTTTGCTTGGAGTATTGTGCAGAGAAGCAATTTCCACAAGGACATTTCTGATTAGAGGAGGGGAGGGGGAAAGAAAAAGGACACCTTAAGAACACATTGTAATCATAATTGCATACAAGAGGGCTGAATTTGAATGAGAGTCAGCAAATTAACTGTTTCCAATGCTACTCCATGATCCCACTTTCCACAGAGGAGGATCATATAGGAGTGTAGTATATTTCTAGGACAGCCTTTTCAGAAATCCTGAGTCTTGCCCTAGCTGTGCTCTGAAAAGCAGTGCTGAGCACAGAAGGAATGGAAGGGAGCTGGAAGGGAGTGCTGCGAGCCCATGTGTATCTCTACTAAAAATAACAGGAGACAAGGCACAACCCGCTTTGTCCTTTATTCTCTGCTAAAATTTCAACATAATTAATACCATTTTCCCCATAGAATCTGGAATAGTCATTAGTTAATTTTTATTCCCCAAATTACACTTAACTCCTACAAAACTGCCAAACTCACAACTCCTGCTAAAGAGGTCAGTTAACATGGGCACCATCACATGGTGCCGGTGCTTTTGCCTGTGGGGTTGTCCAGTTATTTCAAAGCTATATCTGCTTTATTAACTTGATCGGGAGTAAGACGTGCTGGATACGTTAATCTGCTCCCTGTGTTCACTGGTTGTGCATGTGCTGTTATTGGTGCAGGGAGAAAATTTCAATTGCAGTGACTTTTTTTTTTTTTTCTTATCAAAGTTGTGGCAATTCCTCTATCTTGTCTTGGATGATAAATGGCTGTCCTGCTACTGTTGTTATTGGAAAAGTTTCTCCCCTCCACCTTGTTTGGAATAGAAAGACAAAATTCTTTTGTAATAAACTGCATGAGGATCTCATCACACACAAAAAAGTGTCCTTGAAGGTCCAAATCTCTGCCCTGTTATACTCCCAGGCATTTGGAATTTCCTTTGGATCCTGTCTATGTTAAGAATTCAGGTTTATCTTCATATTCCCACTTTGTACTCTCAGTTTCATTTCTACAATCTCCTTTTAACCTATATGCATCTAAATATTAACATTTTTCTAAGTTAGAATGTTTTAAAGACATATTTAATGAGGCAGAGCAATTGCCACTGCTCAATAATCCTTTGCATCATGAAGTTTTTAGTTTAAAAGGCAAATACTTTAAAGACTTGTGTACATATTTATATTTAAATCATTAATTAAGGGAGCTTGACTCGAGGCCAGGTTTAAAAAAATGTGTTATGGATGTACATGGGGTCTGGGAAAGACTTTCTCACTGATGGAAAACATCTCAACAAGGAGAATCTGACCTCCTAGCTCCTTCCCTTGGGCTCCCCAGGGGAAGAATGATGTTGAGCTGGTTTGGGTGACAATACCTGGCTCAAACAATGATAACTTGGTATTGCAGAGGGACTACTCCAAAAGTCCACTCAGAATCCCAATGACCTCAAAGGGCACTGGAGAAGGTCTCTAGCTTTTATGGCAGTCCCATCCCCTGTGAAACAGAAGTGACAAAAGCCCTTGTGAAGCTCCACATCTCTGAGGGTCATGGTATACTCTGCAATCTGCTGCACAGCCACCTGTGCTAAACCTCTGGGCAACAGGAGCTTGCCAGGTTGGCTTTGTTGTACAAATACCTGGTGTTGTGAAATCATATCATATTGCCTTTTATGATCCCAGAGACTTCTCCTTACTGATACCAGAAAATCAGTTCTGCTTTGCATTATTTAGATTGAATTGGCTTGGAGAAGTTTTCCTTGTAAGGTCTGTTTAACTTCAAAAAAAACAATTTTGTAAGGAAACCTAGAAATAGAGCTTCAACCAACTGCAGAGATTAGACATTCTGCTTGCCACCCACTGGAAAGATCAATGTCATGTTTTCTGTATATTTAACACCTAATAATCTTAAGTGACTTGTGCAGTCAGCTGCAAAGAGATCACATGGCAGTGTTAGCAAATTATTTCCTTAATCTGATAATCTGCTGAGACATCCATGAGCTGCACACATTGCACTAATTACAGAGGGTTCAAAGTCATCATTAGCATATTTTCCCCAGTAGTACAAGTCCTTTATTGCTAAAATAAAAAAAAATATTAAAAAATCAGGAATTATTACACCTACATATGGGTAAAATGGAGAAAATTAAACATTCAGCATAGGACAGTGGTTAAAATAGTCTCAGGATTTGTAGCATTATTTGTCTGTTTTCCTTGAGAAACCCACACTGTATAGTCATAAGCTAAATTTACTGAACCACTTAAGGCATGACCATAACCAATTTAAAGAGGCTTTGAAACTGTCTGATTCTTTCCTGTAGATATTGACTCACTGTGTCTCTGACTGTACAATGTACATTTCAGGCTTCACTGTCAGTAAGAGTTTAATACTGGACTCCAACAAGGTGAGTGAATCCAGTCTCAGCTCTTTGGCTCATCCAGATTGTCCTTCCTATCATGACTACAGAGTAAATCAGACAGCTTTTGCACACAGGGGTTTAGCAATAGTAAAATTCCAAAATTAAAAAACAAAAAAAAAACAAAAAAACCCAAGAATTCAGGGTTAAAATCAAAATAAACCTCCCTATCAATCTGTGGGAAAATAGCAGTTAAAGAACAGAAAAAAGTTTTTCCAGGAACTGCTAAAGTTTCTCCTGCTCTGCCTATGAATTGTATTGCAAGACACATCTGGATATTTACAGATTTCCTTTGACAATATTTGTGATTTATTACAACTGTATAATTCACTTCTGAAACAAAACACATTATTTAGACAGGTGCCATATCTGTTTCAACATAAGTAATTTCTGGTTTTCTGTATTCGGTGATAGTTCTTTTACTGCCATTATTTTTCAAAGACAACAAAATATTCCCTGTAATATTTTTCTTGTAAAGACAAATTGATGTGACAAAATCTGGTTGGGTTAAATTTTTTTCCCTAAGGCGGGGCATGGGGTAGAAGCAATGAGACATACATAAAAAAGCAAATAGAAGAAAATACTTTCCATTTAGGCCTTGTTATTACTTTTCATTCATTTCAGTGTCGGAGGGAGAGGGACATTTACAGCTGTGAAAAGGGCCTGTCAGGTTCTGCAGCCCATGTCCCTGCAATGGTTATAATCATTGCCTGGGCTTGGTCAGTGATACAGCATTACCTCTGTAGAAAACATTTCCTAATACAGTTTTGGTGTCATGACATATAGTAAATAATAACAGAGGCCTTTGGGGGGGTGGGGGTGGTTTGGTAGAGAGTAGTAGGAATTTTTATGCTGCTGATTTATTGGAGTCACCATTTTGTTGTGAGTCTACAGAAAATGAAGAGTTATTAATTTTATTGAGGGGAGGGGGGAAGGTACCTACTTCTTTGTCATATTACGAAGGGCAAAAAATGTAATTTCCTGGAATGTATTGAATATATTGAGTTCTGTCTTTGTCATTGTCACCCACAGACAGGGAGTGGTCTAAGCCTGAAACCTCCTATATATTCAATTGTAATGACCTGATTGTGCCATAGCTTTTAATGTTGAAATTCTGTCATGCTCACTGCCATTTCTATACAAAAAACAACCAAGTTTTACACAAACTAAACCGTATTACCTCCTCTTGGGATGCATTTCCCCATGTCTTTCACTTGTGACTTAAGTGGGAAAATTATGTAGCACCTGCATAAATAATGCTGGATTTTACACTTATGGAGGCAAATCTTCTCATCATGTAGATGGACCTTGACCCAAAGTTTGCTGAGATAAAATGGTGATTTGGATGAGTTCAGCCTGCAGCTCTTTTTGACATTAATGGGAAACAGATCAAAAGAAGTACATACTCTTAGGCAGTTGTTGTTTCTCTGTTGGACAACAAACCTAAAGGCAAAGAGGTTTTTTGGGTTCTCATGCACAGCCACACATATTTTCTGGCCCTCATTTCCAGGGTTGCACACAGTTAGTACAGTACTTTGAGAAGGGTTATACTTCCTTACTGAAGCAATCTGAACTTACCTCCTTGCTCATCCAACATAACCAAAGTCCTGATACCAGCATCTTTACTCTACATCCCAATAGTGGTAGCAAGGTAAGGAGAGAGAGGGGAGAAGAAAGAGAGAGAGAAAGAGAGATCAGTGAGGGAACACTCAGCCCTTGGTATGGGACACAGGAAGACAAAAGAAAAACAGTGAAAGGAATGACAAGGTCATAAGGGGCTGGTGGCACAGTCCAAAGACTTTATGTGCCTGGACACTGTGTAAGGAACCAGGTACTGTCAATACTTCTGGATTCAGTGGGATACTGAACTTCTGCAGAGAGCACAGAATCATGGACCTTGCAATTAAAATAATCACTTTATGCAACAGTAATTCCTAAAAAGAAAGGGTTCATCTCCAAGTTCACTGAAGCAGAAGAAGGGAGGATGAGGCTGTTGATATTGCAGGTGTATGTTAATCCCACAGAAGAAATTCCCAGGGAAAACAGATAGGACACAAAATTGCTTGGGAAGGAGGAACAGTGGTTTGTACATGGCCCTTGCTGCTGACAGAAGTCAGAAAGCTTACCTACTTAGGAAATCCATTTTAAAGTAGGCTAATATTTAATAGGATTAAGACATATTTTCTGGCTCAGTGATCTAATAGATATGGGTTTGAGCCAAGTGTTAATTCAGTCAACAGACACCTTTAGTATTAATGGACTTTGAATTGAGCTTGAAGGTAGGATTTTTAAAACACCTACATACTGAAACTGTCTCTGCACCACAGCTTTGTGGGAATCTTATCATTGCCTTTGCTGGATACAGGGTTTGAGCAAAGCTGAGCCATTCAGAGCTCCCATTTGCCTAAACCAGCAGCAGGGCACCTTCCACAACTACAGTTTTTGGCATGCATTATCCTCGCTCTGGGATGTGACCGGGTGTCTCAGGTTTCTGGGTGCTGTGATACCAAGCTATATCACAGATCAGATTAGCTCCTTTTTAATTACTGAGGGGAAACCAGCTCCATTCTGCTTGGAGCAGTGATAACATCTGTGAATAATTAATGGCCTGAACAATCTCCTGACTGATGCATGTCACTAACAGATGAAGTAAGTCCTCTGTGGCCTCACAGCTTGCCAGCAGAGCTACCTGGACACGTGCAGCAGTAATTTACCTGATTCTGTGAACATAAAGCTATCCATGCTCCCATGGAACAGATACAGGTGGTGATGTCAATGTTGCAAGGGGCAGGGCAGATGCTCACAGTTGTACAGGAACATAAGGAACAGAAACCTAAAGTCCTGATGGTCCCTCTGCTTTTCAATCCACTCTCCCACTTCTTGATGCAAATTAAGGACTTCATACTATCCTTCCAGCTGCTCTCATCTCTGCCACCACCCATCTCTTTTCCTGGGGGCAGTGAAGTGTCTCTGGCCCTCAGCTACCCAGTCTGTGCTCCCAGGCAGGCGGGCAGGGGACAGCCCACGCTGGCTCAGCCACTAGCCTGACTCTGCCACCCTCGAGGGCTGTTTGCCTGGTGCAGCTGGTGTTTCTCTGCTGTGCTTCAAGAGGATCCTGCTCGGCTCAAGAGGGATGTGAGATGCCTCTTGTCTGCCTCTCCCTGCACTCCCATTCTTCTCTTTAATGTCTATGTCACTGTAGAAACTGGGAAAAACATCAGATGTGTGCAAGCTGGTTTGCTCCCTCTTTTTAAAAAATATCTGTGTGAGTTGCCAGATGGAAAGAAAAGGCCTCCTGCCTCTCCCCGTGGTCTGCTGCACCCTGCTGCCCTCAGGTCAGCCTTCTACCAGGTACCCACTGCTGCTCCTCTCCCTCCAAGCTCATACTGCTTTCATTTACTTGAATCTCAGTCAGCTTTTATTTTTGAACCCTGCAGAAACTTAGGGGTCCAAGGGTTATCTTAGATTAGCCTAGAGTAAAGAAACCAGCTTTAATTAACTTACATTTGCTGTGGGACAGGTCTGCTAGCACCAGATGTGCAATAGCTTTTTATTGGGCTCTTTCTATGCTCCGAGTATCCAGGGAGGTTTTACCTTAAAAGATTTATTATTTATTTATTCATTATTTTTGCAAACATACATCATGCAAACAACAAGAAGACTGCTTGGGTCCTGAATTATCTTGTGTTCCAAGAAATATATTTTACTGAGTCTGACATGGGACTCTTCTAAATATTGGACTCAGAAACCTGTAGTTGGTTCTGTGATAGTTGTTGGCTTTCAGAGAATCAGACATAGTCAGACTGAGAGATATTTACTGCTCCTTAACACCTCTAACCTTAGTTTCCTGCTGTATTTAACATCTGAGCAAACTACCTTTCTGCAGCTCAGATGTCCAGTGACCTGAATAAGATGTGCTGAGAGATGAACTCAGCAATTAGATATGGTTTGTATTTCATACCAAATCCTTACACAGAGTGAAAGAGGTGAAATTTGCTTTTATTTACCTGATCATCAGTGCCATTTAATTTTATCATGCAATACTGCATCTCTTAAGAGCAGCCTGCCCACACCATTAATACTGATGTGAAAATACTAAAGGGTGTACAATGAATATATTTGTCTGCATCTGTGGTCTAAGCATATTGAAGCTAATAAAGGGATGGTGACTGGCAAAGATGAGAGGTGATTCAGACATCAAGTGACAATCTCCTGCTGTTCCAAGTTTCTATTTATCATTGATTTTCAGCTTTTTCACAAAAAATTAAACGTGCAAAGCAAATTTTAAAAAATAGTCACATTTGTACATTTAAAACAGATTCAGACTTTTAGAAAAGTCCTCTATTAGATAGCTCAAAACTAAACCTGCCTGTAAGACAGAACCACTCTAAAAATATGTTCATCACCCAGATGTCTGAGCAGGAGAAAATTACTTGGTAACTGACCCTCGGTGACAATAGACTGAGGCATCTCTAGAAAATAAAAACCCACTTAAGTTAAAGGTTTCTGCACTGAAAGTCTCAGTAGGACCAGGTGTCAGAAAACACACTTGAACTGCTTGGAGGGTGTAACAGGAGGTGACAAAAGCTGTGTTTGCAACGTGCCCGCCCAGAAGAACATGTTTTACAACACTGATCCTAAAACCTTGATGACAGGTTCCCACCACCACGGGCCCAGTGACTATGATTTGATTTGTCTGGTCTCAAGGACTCAGGAAAGATTCTCACCCACATCCAGTGCTCACCAACATCAGTGACATCCTATGTGGGAAGCCATGAAAGGGTAGAATTAGTGAGGCCCATCTTGACAGGAAAATGTATGCTAATGGTACACTTGTTTTCAGGATTAGAGCCTTTATTTATTCCTGTAAAAGGAAGGGCGCTCTTAAGATCCTCCAGTTCTTGCACAGACAATCCTCCATTTAGTTTGCAGCAAAATAAGGATTCTCAAAAAATGGGATTCTCCAAGTAGGTCTGGGCAGGGAGAAGAAAAATGCTTCTTTCATTGGACCCTACACAGTTCATGGAGCACATGTCATTTTCATCCAGCTCTTAAGTGTGTAACAGCCTTCTCTCTCCAGAGTTACTTCTGATTCTCCTTGTCTTCTTGTTGCACTTGAGAGGAGAATTTGGACTGCTGGATTTTGCCATGGCACAGCAAAACTCTCGCTCTTTTCCTTTAGAAGAAAATAGCACACTATGAATTGCTCATGTTGAGGCATTAAACTGGCAGCTCTGGAGTTCCTCTGTTTATCCGTAGTGCAGGTATACTGCAGATGGTCAAATATGTAATATATATATGCTAATTTTGCTCGCAAGATGATCCCTCAGATCAGGAGGCCATCACTTTCAATTTAGGGGAATATTAGGGGAAACAGATCCTACAAAGTTTATGAAAGTTGATGTCCTTGAACCTTTCACCAGCACTAAGCTCTGTTGTTTAGATAAAAGCAAACCAAAAGCAGTACTGGTTTGAGTTCTGCACTCTTTATATGAAGCACACACCCAGGTTTTCCACTGGGCCGCTGGCTAAGCTGATGATCAGAAAGTCAGAATATATGATTTCAAACCTCTTGGTTTAATTCAACTCTTGGATACTTAAGTGCCTCAGTGAAGCCAGTTTAACAACATAACTGGGAACCCTTCTGGAAGCTTTAATATATGTTATCCTCAATCTTCTGTAATAGCTTCTTAAAGCTTTTTGTGGTTTTTTTGTGAAGGTTTCACTCAGAGCATGTCAGCAACAAAACATTCACTGAAATTTGCCCAGCACTTTGGAGGGGAAATACATTGTTGTATCAATTCTTGTTATTGCTGTTACATAACTTAATTTCCCAAGGTGGGAATAAAAGTAGGGAGAGAATTGGAATGAATTTTCAAAGGGCTCATCAGTCCCTCCAGGAACACAGCATGTTGTGTCCTATCCATACCTGCTGCAAAAGGCTTTGGTTTAGCCTGAGGGATGTTTTCCTAACAGTGTAAGGGAACGATGTATTGGATAGAGAATCCAAATTCTAGAAAGCTCTTTCTCTGCATTTCAGGAGATGCCCTGAAAAACAGATACGCACTCTCAGTTGTGTGAAGAGCACATAAACTTCCACTTCAATGAAGAATTTTGCTTTAATCAATGTAGATTATAGTTTGTTTTGAATAAATTAATAGAGACAATTATGTACCAGGACAGGTTGACATTGCTAGCAGTTCCCACAGACACTAAAGAGAACTGTCAACACCCTAAAGACAAAATTGTGGTCAAAGAAACATTTTTTTAGTCATCCGTAGTAATGCATTTGCTCAGCTCCTGCTCCAAGTCCCCTGTCACCCTGTTAATGCTGTCTCTCTGTGCCTGATTAAAGAGCTACACGACTGCTCTGTCTGTTAATGCAGATCCTCAGCCCCAGTGAATCTGTGACCCCACCTTGAATCCTGTGTGCCTGGTTTTTGTCTAGTGCAACCTCCAGTGATACCAGTGATTTACACAGAAACAGGGGTCTAATCCTGCATTGGAAGAAGTGAGACCAGAACCATGGATCACATTCCCCTGTGCCAGATATGTATTTCTGTGGAACTACACTGGTTAAAACACTATTGTGAGTAGAACTGTTCCAATAGTTCTAATGATGGCAGAGGGGATTTTCAAATTAACTTTGACAAGATTTTCGCCAAACTCTAAATTAATAGAGTACTTTTACTTTTCAGAGTACGGAATACTTAACTGTGATAATAATGTCATGGGAAAACCACAGCTAGTAAAATGGCATACTGTGTGTTCAGGGTCCTGTACAGGACAGCATCCTGAGCTTATCAAACATTTATCTCTTAATATTTCAGCTTTGATACATTGGTAAACTTCACTCTGACCTTGGAGCATGTGAGTGGAAAAGATGTTCCTGTCTGGATTTAAATGTACCAAACAGCCCTTTTTCCTGTACATGTTCCTAAGTTCTTTCTTCTGGGCTTTCAGCAGTCCTGATTTGTTGATATGTTTTTCCTTTGCTGCTTCATAGCTAGAAACCATCTCTTTTCCCCCATACTACAACAAGTGATTTTCTTTAAAGACCATGGTGGTCACACTGGAAGATGGCAGTAAACTCATGGCTTTTCCACTTGCATGTGATACTCTGCATTGCATAATGTCACCTTAGAGCTAAAAAGTTTGAGCAAGAAAATAAGGTCAGCTACAAACTGCGTATTTACTCTCGTTTGTTCTGCTTCAGTTCATTTTTAGGTTTTTTTTTTGCCTAAACATTGCACAGCATCATCATAAAATACAGATATTTTATAGCACTGAGTGGCACAAATGAGCACTGGTCGGTGTAGATTAACTGTGTTGTCTGGGTACGCTGGGCACAGCAGAGCAAACTGGGTTTTGGAATCTGCCATTCCAGTACGGAGCTGCCTTGGGGCAAAGCTGTGGCTGCTTTTGTAACAGCTACTCACCACTTCTTGCTTCCCTTGTTGTTCCAGGACTAAAAAAATCAGCTTCTTGCAAAGCTGAGTTATAAAACCAAGAAGCAGTTACATATTTGGTTCTCCTTGCCGATGTTCCCTGGGAACACTAGGGCTTAGTCTCCAAACTCAGACTAGTTGTCTTGGGCAAGGAGAGCACGGTCCTCTGGGACATGTCCCCCAGGCAGTGACCTACAATGCAGCATGAAGGATGCCTTGTACTGCTACAGGGCTTCCCTGGGTGGACAACACTGTTCTGTCTCAGGATGGAATCAAGTCAATCTGTTTATTCCGTATTTTCCTAATACTGAACAGAGCAGAGCCAACCATGACAAGAATCCATACGTATGTATACAGCAATAATGCACAGACATGGAGGCATCCTTTTCCTAAGAAAGGAAGAATAGATTTGCTATCAAGAGAATGGACTAAAAAGTATTCTTTCACTGAGGTTCTGCTAAGTAAGGGAGTCTAATTGGATTTTTGGGGTCAATTAAATCAGAGCAGTGCAAGTTCGATTTCAAAAACTCATAATTTGTCTTTTCAGTGTAAAATCTCTCCCTCCCTAAATGCTTCATGCTTTTAAAAGTGCCTAGGAAATGGGATAGAATAACCAACCAGCTGTTTAGACCACAGAAGAATTTTAAAGGTCTTTTGTAGTCACATTAGTGAAAATAATATTCAGCTCATATTAGAAGAACTCCCTTGACTTCTCAGTGCTAGTTTTAGCGACTTCTCTGTTTGGACAGGGGAGATACTGTAGCATCTGAACAAACCCTAGGTCCAGAGAGATGCTGAGCTCTTCCAAGAAGTGCTACAGTCCTACACAAATTCATTGGTAAATTCAGCAGTCCCAGTTCTCCTCCCACTTTGCCATTTGCTGCGATTTAATACTGAAATCCCAGTGGCATTCGCAATATGCTGGTTCAATATGTTAGGAAGCCTCAAGCAGTGCATAGGTCACACAAACATGGCTCAGGAGAGACAGGGCTGATATTTACTGATGGCTTGGCCCTGAGCAAATCACTTCACTTTCCTGTGCCTCTCCTTCTTCCCACTCATCATCTGCCTTGTCTATTTAGATCACAGGCATTTTAGGGCAGCAGGCTCTCCTGCCTTGTGTTGTGGGGTACCCATATGAGACTCTCTTCCATGTCGTTGAATTGATTTCAGCAGGAGCTGCATCCAGCACAGAGTTGACATAAAATGATGGTTAGAAACGGTGTGTCCAGGGAATTGTGAAGATAAAAGGATAGATTGCTTGTGAGACAAGGGTTCCAGATCTGAAGTGTTTGTGGAGGAGAAGCAATGCTGACTATGCTCAATGACCCATCTGTCTGTCTGTACACGGAAATTTAATTTTGTCTCTACTGGACTCCATTGATCTTCACAGTCGTGATTGATTTCAAGGCCATACAGCCTACGGCTGGGATTGTGCTTGTTCCTGAATGTGGGACCTGATGTAATTTTCTTCCCATTGTCTCCACTGGAGACTCCTCTGGTTGTCAGGAGTACTGGGACTGTCAGAGTGGATGACCCTGATTAAAAATGTCACGAGCTCCAGCACCAGGACTTGGATGGTGTCGGAAAATAATACGTCCTGTCAGGCGGCAGCAAAGTTTCCCACCTCCTGATGGCTGAACACTTGAAACTAAACTGAGTTTGAGATTTTCCAACTTCTAAATCCCTTTATTGTGAAGAGGGTGAAATGCAGCCTGACTGAACTGGATTTTCTCAGAGTGACCTCTCCAGGCAGTTATAAGCTATAGTAGCTGTGAGACATGAGCCAGGATCCCCTTCCTTAACACCATGGAAAATCAGAGAACTTCCTGTTCCAAAGCAGTCAATCTAGGACATCTCATGAGCCTTGAAACCCTGATAAATATTTCAGAGATACATAAAGAAATGGCACTTAAATACTGTGACTAATGTTCTATAAATAGCTCAAAGTGTTTGTGGAGAGGGAAGTATTTAGAGACAAGAGGGCAAATGGACTGAGGGCCTTTCTCACCTTCCCTGCTTGCAGTGTCATGGCAAGGACAAGAGAGA
Organism: Acropternis orthonyx; assembly: GCA_035583155.1. Taxonomy (NCBI): domain Eukaryota; kingdom Metazoa; phylum Chordata; class Aves; order Passeriformes; family Rhinocryptidae; genus Acropternis; species Acropternis orthonyx. The sequence goes on from JAWWEU010000111.1 coordinate 510,841, forward strand.
GGTCCCAGCACAAGGCTCCTGGAGCTCTGCAGCAAACTCAACCACTTGTCCCTGACTCCAGGTCACCTTCAGAGGCCATGTCCTTGGTTTATCTCCAGTATTTTGTCTCAATGGATACTCAGGTATGGGCAAACCAGTGCTGCTAGCCTGCAGTGGACTCTTGGCAACCAGGGCACAGTGACTTGAACAGCCCTAGTAAAGGGTAGGGATAAGGAGGGACAGAGTGGCACATAAAGCCATGGACATGCCCTAGCAATGTGAGTTAAAAAACCCATTCCAGTGTCAGACTCTCCATCACCTCTGTTCAGAACAGAAGCGCAAATAAAATGCAACTCCTTACCTCTTCAACAAGCTGCAGCATTCGACGGGTGCTTTCCAGGGACTGGGAAAAAAACAGAGGAAAAAACACTTTAGATTTGACAAGTTACGCTTTCCAACACTAATGTGCAGGCTTATGCTGACAGGATGTTTTTCCTACACTCTTTGCCTTCCCTCCAAATGAGGCCATCAGCAAGGGCACTGGTGATCTCTCCATCTCCAGCTCTCCATTAGGACTCGCTAATGCAGCAATTTCCACTGCTTTCCGAGGCAGCTGCAGTCTCCAGGACTTGTGGTCTCCTTGCTCACACACTGCGGCAGTGCTGCTTGGAACAGCTGGTGTTCCACTTCAAAAATAGTCTGTGGTTTTCAGCTAAGACTTTTCAGAGACCTAATTGGTGACTTTTAACATTTAATAGGTTTGACAAATTGAAGGAATCCTCAGAAAATACTAAATTGCTGCTTTTTTCTCTGAGGCCAGTCAAATTGATGCACAATCTAATACCTAAACCAAACTCATGATCAATAAATGCCTTAATCTAGACTAAACACAATATTAAATTTTACCCCAGCTCATTTCATTTCCAATTCTGCTTTCAGTGTAAAGCTGATGGAAAACAGAGTCAGCTCTAGAAATCCTTCTGCCGGATGAGCTGCTATTTCTGGATGTGCCTTTCCCACCAGCCCCAGCCCCACGTTCCCAGTTTAGCTCCCTGTCTCACCTCATCGGCGAGCTGGTCGGCACGCCGCTGCATCTCTTCCAACTCATTGCGCATATCCGCGTCCTCCGCCATCTTAGCTGTGGAGGGGTGTGTGGACGCCGCAGATCAAGGATTCTCACTCAGCTGCTTGTGAGCCTGGAAGACAGAAAGGAGAAGAAACAGTGTGGTTAGGCTCCCTGGCTCGCTGAGTCGTGCTTAAATGTCACTCCCACAAAAGGGCTTTGATTACATGAGTGCCCTCACCCAAACCCTCTCGTTCTGGATGGCAATTCCCACATGGTAGAGAGCACATGGGATTGTTCAAGGTGGTGTTTTATTCCTGTATTATTAATTGCTCTCGGAGAACAAGGATGTACCCTCATCATGTTCTTTGAGCAAAATCCTTCCTTTTTGCTTAACCTTTCAAATGCTATTCATATTAAAGCTGGAGACTCAGGAGATGTTATTTGCTGCTAGAAACAGTCTTGAAACTTGAAATTCATTTGTTCTTCTCTAGAATTAAAAGGCTTAATGTGAAGAAGGTCAAGTTCAAGCCTATGCTCCCCATGTCCTATCCTTCAGCTGCATCGCTCGGAGGGCTGGGTGCTCAACCAGTACATTTGCAATGAAATTAAAGACAATGAAACTTTACAGATTTTTATGGGCTAATGACTTGTCCACCATACTATAGTTTAGGCTATGAAATAATATGTACAACTAGGCTGGGGCAAGTTGTCTACCTGGGAGGATCCTTCATTTTGGGGGAAGTGGCAGTAGGACCTAACTGGTATTTTCAACTTCCCCCCCAAAGTCGGTCAGATTCTGATCTTGTTATCACTCTTGATACATGACAGCCCTGAGCTCATCCCAACCTGAGATCAGAATGCAGCCAATTAATCCTCATTTGGTTAGGGTTTCTTTTTTGTTACGAACTTGAACTACCTCTGATTAACTGAGCATGACTTGATTAAGAAAGGTGGGTCCTCCTACCATCTGTCAGATCTTTATAACAACACCGGCTTATTTCATTGCTTGATTCAACCATGGCACATTGCAAATTACTGCTCACTGAATGTTAGATTTGTTCATTGCAGGAAAACCTAATCCCAGGTGCAGAGTTGCTGGGAAAGTTGTGGGGGACTTCAAATAAACAGCCATAGAGCAGATGCCATCGTGCTCTATTACAAAAAGAGGACAAAAGCAGCCCCCTTCAGCAAAGCTTCTCTAAGAAGGCAAAATCCCAGGGGCTATTTTCTGTCCTGTCTTTGCGATATGTGCAGCCTTTATGAAACAAGATAAGTCAGGGCAGAGCTTGGCTCTAAAATTTTAAAAATAACAACTCTGTTTAAGTAGAGGTTACTATGTATTGGAGATAAATCCATTCCTCTCTTTGTGCTATGCATCAGGAGCATGGGTGAAACAGATACAGCTGGCTGGCAGCGATGTTTTCTGTATCACCCCCTGTTTGCTCTAGAAATGTGTAAGGAAAGCAGACAGCTCCTTGCATTTCCTCTGCAGCTTCAGCAGCAGATTTGCTGTTATTCTTATCTAAGGGGGAATATGTGACCTTCATGCCTTCGCATTAGCTGTGCCCTCACTCATGGTTGCTTTTCCTCTTTGAAGCTACAGCAGGAAGAAATCCATCTCGAAGAGTCAGCCCTGCAGCTACTGGCACAGCATCCTACTTTCGTCACTGAGCACATCGCCACATCCTTGTCAGAGGGAGCCTGGCATTTTGTGATGGGTCACACAGTGTTTAGGAGCCCAAATGTCTGCTGGAGAAGGCCACCTGGCTCTGCCAGCTGCATGGTCACAGCGGTGAGAAGGACCAAGCTTAAGCAACTCATCTGCAGTACTGGCTGATGAAAAGCCAGAGCTTAATTTTGTGGCTGATACTCAGGCTGATAGACACTTCAAGGGTGCTCACAAAATTAGATTTACCAAAAATGGTGCACTCGGATGTTTAGGAGGAAAAGAGGAACCAGGAACTGGTCTCCTCCTGAAAGGCATGTGAAAGTGTGGGTATACTCTCGAAGCCACCCCCAACCTTCCCACCTTGCTGCTGTGCTCATGGTGCCCTCTATGGGACATCACGCAGCTCCAGGAAGACACTGCTCCTGGTCACAAATGGAGCACGCTCAGCTGAGATAAAGAGAAGTTATTTCTGTAAAGAACCATGCTCCAAACTCCTGGCACAGGCTGGCACTAGCACTGGTCATTGCTTCACAAACTGTGGTTTTTTTCTCAGATTGAGGCAAAACCCAGCATTGAAATATTTCTGGCACAGCCTTTGTGAGAGAATATCAGGATTAAATCTGTGGTTTTGAGCATCTACTTAAAATATTCTCTGCCTGGATCCTTGCTACACTGGCAGAATAGCAGCACTGAGCTTTAGCAAAAACCAGGACAATTTGGACAGGATTTTGGGACTGATCTAATTGGTAAATACATATAGCTGTGAGGAGCAGGAAACTGATTCTCTGCTATGTCTGTCTGGTAGCTTCTTCTGAGATGTAGAGTGGGAGGTGATGCATCAGTGAGAGGGTGGGATGACAACAGGGAATTTGGTTCAGTCTCTAACATACCGAGTGTGAGCTGAATGATTACAGGCGTGGAGGTGAGATGAGTGTTTCTACTGATGATAATGAATTATAACAGTCTGTTGGTCAGTCACTGCAGATAATAAAAATTGCACAGAAAACTTCATTTTCAGGTAGATTCCAACCTGACTTTCAATCTTTTCCCTCATTTTTTTTGATCACGAGGCAGCAGCTGTGATGGGTGGTGCAAACAAGAAACAAAGCGGAGAAACTCTCATTTAATTGTGCAATGGTTTGGTTTGGAAAGGACCTTAAAGATCATCTATTTCCAACACCCGTGCCATGGACAGGGACATCTTCCACTAGACCAGGTTGCTCAAAGCCCTATCCGATTTGGCCTTGAACACTTCCAGGCATGGGACATCCACAGCTTCTCCAGGCAATGTGTTGCTGTGACTGACCACCCTCTTGGTAAAGAATTTCTTCCTAACATTAATCTAAACCTACTCTCTGTCAGTTTGAAGCCATTGTCCCTTGTCCTGTCACCCCATGCTCCTGTGGGAATTTTTTTAGAGTTACCCTTCTTGGTTAGTTAGAACCATCAGTTGGCATCTTAGTGACAGACTCATCTTATTTTGCATCAAGCTAAAAAATTGTCAGAGCTTGTAACCACAGAGATGCTGAGTAACAAGTGATCAAACTTGACAGGTTTATTGAGATTGTTTGGTATTTGTAAAACTCTTAGAATAGGTTGAGAAATAGCAAAAAGCATTCTTCCAGACAAGTCATTTTACATCAAGTTTTAGTCATAAACAGAAGTGCCCTGCAGCTGTGCTGATTCAACTTTATTTAATAGAAAACCGTGCAAGGAATCAACAAAGGTTACTCATTTGCACACAGTATGATAAACTACATATGTTTTGTAGATGGCAGGGAATAGATTTAAAGTTTTTGCAGATGTTGCAATTTATAATGTGGAATAGGACTTATTAGAGGTAGGATTTTCCTTGAAAAGTCCTACTTAGGCTGAAACTCCTTTCCAGTGTCATGAATTTCCAAGAAGAAACCCTGCTGCCAATAAAGATCCTGTAGAGAGAAGAATTATGTTTTTAAACTAATTATTTCTACAAAGTACAAATTAATAATTTTCCTCTATGGTGTTTCTTAGGAATACCCACATATAGTCCTCCTGATACATAAAACATTAAAACTGAATGATCCCAGGAATTGTCAAGAAAAGGTAAACCATAGTAGATTTGCTCTCACTGATATTGAAAAGACTTTCAAAAGCATAAGGTATCAGTCTGGCTTGGGCCCGCCGTAACCTGCTCTTGTTGTAGAACAGAAACAGGCCTAAGAAACTATTGAGGACTTTTGGTAATAAATACCATGTGGAATTTGTATTTTTGATGCTAGATGATATTTTTCATTCTGTTCTCATTTAAGTTTATTTGGACTGAGAATCAAAATCCTATAACTACCTTAGGAATCTCTAATATAACTGGAATAAACTCTCCAGAATGTGCGCTGTACTTTCAACTTAAACTACATTTTATTTTGTCTGCAGTCCCTGCAGAGATGACAACTCAGAAAGCCAAAGTAGGGATGTAGTATGTTAAGATCTATAGATCTAAAACTTTGATTTTAAAAAACCCACAAACTTGCTACAGAAGTTACAGCCACTACATTCAATCAATTTGTGTTTATATTGCAATAATTGCCTACACAATTGTCTTTTACACAATGCAAGTAACTCCAGGCACTTGGGTGACTTAAATCAAATTCTCTGTGAGACGGCCTCATATGTTACACCAGCGCTCCTACAGAAGCACAAGTGACTAAATGTTACAGAAAAATACAAAGAGGGACCAGATAATGGAAAGGCATTGCCTATATACTTTGAATTCTGCATCTGCTATTTTAGAAGTGCTAAGATGCAATGAAGGATCTTATAGCAAGAGCATTATATAATCCATAAGGAGCTCTACTGAAGGCTAAGAGAGACCTACATCTATCCCCAGAGGAAGAGAGACACAATGAGTGACCTTTGAAAGCAAATATTTGCTTCACAGTGATATAAACCCTTCAGTGCAATAAATACAGGAAAATGAAAATGCTGCAATTTACTGTGGTGAAGGCAACACAGCAATAAAATCTTTTTTAAGCACTCTCCCTGTTATTAAAGGACACATCTATTCTTCCCATGGATATTTGTAGCCAGAGGATGACTGCACTGGCATATTTTACTGAGAAAAGTCAGAGCCAGTCAATACCACACTTTATACCAGCACCCTGGTCATGTCTTTCACCACCTTCACCAGCCTTCTTTAGAGGGGCTTTTGGTGGCTGGATTACAGGAAATGCACTGGCATTAACCCCAAAGCTCAGTCTAGACCAGGAATTGCCTGCTAACACCAGCAGGAAATGAAATTACACTGGAAGAGAGAACCTGCTGCAAAAGGGTGCTTAGAAACCAGTACCTGTGTGTGTTGCTGATACCAGCAGGTGTCCCCTGAAATTGTGTTGAGGATGGAGTGTTTGAAGGGAGATCCAAACAGAAGGCCAGGAAAGGCACGTGTGTGCTGCCCGCAGTTGGTGTGGCAGGCAGCAGCTGGTGAGAAATTATTTAAGGGAGTTGGAAGCATAGTTTTATAGATCATGGTCTCTGAGTAGTGGCCCTCACAAGCTCCAATTTTTTTGACTTCTGTCACCTCCATCTCTTTTCACCCGTAACTTACCACAATTAATGCTGTCTATAACTAAACATACCCTGCTTTTCCTCTTATTGTATTTTAATTGATCTGAAAGAACTTGGAGAAGAAATCAGATAATTCTGTAATAAAAAATCCAACTTAGAGATTTTATGATACGGCATAAAATGTAGCAATGAAAAATTACTCAGACTTTGTATTTAAATTCTAAACAGCTTTGAAATAAAATCTTGAGGAGAGTCTAGTTTTTACATCAATTCTGCAGCACATCCTACTGCCTGGATGTAATTTATTCACAAGATTTTCAGCAAAGTTCTCATTTCCAAAGAAACACCTCTGTAATGTTTGTGCTATGATGAAGCCAAGAAGGTGCCCCTGCCTTTCTGCAGGGTATGTTATTGCTAACCCATGGCACAGGCACCTCATCTCTCTTCTGCTGCTGTTCCACAGCTTCAAACCTTCAGGCCCAGCTCCACAGCCCAGGCTGGCAGAGTACAGTGATAACCAATTTCACTCTGAGTTTTTGCTTGCTGTTCAGTACAGAATAATGCCTACTGGTGAGGTCCTGTCAGGGACTGACTTTGGAAAAGACAGGCCCTGAGATCCTGCAAATCTGAATGCGGGAGAAGCGGGTAATTCCTAGTTTGTTACTGTCTTCCTGCATTGCCTTAGGCAACTTATTTTACTCTCAAGGATTGCTTGTGTTGCCTGAAGACAGGTCTCTAGAGCTGCGGGAGATGCTGTAGGTATTTGGTTTCCTGCTGCTGGCTCTATCTGTCAGCACCGTGCAGATGTCTTGGATGCCCTCTGATGGGAATGCTTGTCCATGTTTAACAACTGAATCTGTCTCCCATCTACACAACATGGATAAAATCCTTCTTTTCCTTCCTATCTTGCCCTTTTTTTACGTCCTACTTAAATTTCAGGTGTTTCAGGGGCTGGCACTTGGTTTGGGGTCCAGGACAACTGGGACTTTCAGGTAAATGCTAGTGAGCATGATGTCCCATTCTCATGCTGCATCTCTGTGTCAGAACCCATACTTAAGATCAAAAACTCTCCAAGTCAGAAGCCAAAATGAAGATGTTGAAGTATAATTAGACAAAATTATGATTCCTGACTATTTGCTGAATGCATCAGAAAAAATAGTTGGAAAGCATTCTTCCTATGGGCTTGTGTCGCTGTAATGGCAAAAAGCTCAATAAAATGATTCCTTAATGTGAATGCAATTAGGCAGCATAGAAGTGCTACCAGGGGAATTACTTCTTGCAGGCACGGGCACCTCTGCCCCTGGTGTCCCCTGATCATGAGCGGTTCATACCCACAGTTGTGTGTTGGCACAACTGCTGCGTGCCTCCAGCACCTGCAAATAGGGGGGTTATGAGCAATACATCCCACAGTTCCCCCCAGGCGCTGCAGCCAGGGGCAATGGCAGGTGGGAAACATTGCCGCTGAGATCCCGGAGAAGAACAATCTGTCATGAACAGAACGCCTGGAGCCACCCCATCCCAATAGGGCACAAGTCGTTGTTGTCCTGTCAGCTGTCAAGCAACACGGCTCTTCCATGAGGCTCCAACACGTGCGTGTGGCTCCTGCACCACAAAAAAATAAAAGCACAGAGCAGCCATTTTGTAACAATTTCACCTCAGAGTAATAACAACTTGACTTTCTATCCATTTTGCTGCTACAAGAAAATAAACCTCTCACTGTTATCTCTTTGCAGTCATTTTTACACCTACGTACTGACACATTTTTCCTTTTTTTTCTTTTTTGTTTTTACTTTCCAACAGCAACAGAAAAACATTGAAGGCAAAATGCTTGTTCTGTTCATCTGGGAGAGGAACCAACCAGAGTGGTGGAGGATGAAGGAAGAAACCTTCTTACCAGGAGTGGGCACCACATCTGCCAGCAGCACAGAGGGCACTGACCAGAGACCTGGACTGAACAGGCAGCAGTGAGTCTAATTCCCTGTTATTAAAGCTACCTGCGTCATACAGCTTCGTTTATGATTTAGCTATGTCCTATGATTCCCTAAGTTTATTGTGTTCCCAGCTAGTTCTGAGTCTAGACTTGCACTTCTCCAGGATCCAGAAGATATTTCTTCCAGCACAAATTAATTCACAGGCAGAAAGTAACAGCTTGTTCCTGTGCTGGAGTTGTCCTGTGGCTTCGTTTCTCTTCTTACCTGCTCTCTCTTTCCCCTTCTCTGAGGTTTCAGCTTTTTTTATGATGTGAAAGATGAGACTGTGTTAATCCTTTCCTGGTAGATGGACTGTTTGCCATCCTGATGATCCTAGCAGCTGTTGGTTGTGCTGGTTTCATTGGACTTAGTCCTCCCTGGAAAAGGGTGGCTGGCATTTCACAGGGTATTTTAAATAAAGATATGGGCTTTGCTCAAAGGGCTTAGTGCTTCCCCGTCCTTCCAGGAGATACCTGCACCAAAATATCCTACAACCTGACTTGCCATTTGCATAGCTGGATCTTGGTGGCTCAGGACAAGAAATCCAGGTATTAGTAGGGAGGATTAAAGTAAATGTCTTCACTTGTGACAAAGCTATTTGCATTCTGTGGCCAGAATTTTGGAGAAAAACTAAAGGCATCTGCTTAGCTGGAGAATGAGATTTCTGACTGCATCATGATTTTCAGTGAAACTCTCACACTGAATTCATTCAGGTCTTCAAAATATTCACTTGCCATTGCAGTAGCAATGACAAGCAGTCAGCCTTTCTTTGATTATATTCAACCTGGGTTTCTTTACACTGCTGTTAAGCCACTAAATCTGATTAATGGACAATTTTAGAAGCCAGTGGTGAAAGTCACGCCCCATTTCAAGTTGGAGGAAGTTTCCCTGCTGCCATTAGTGGGGTCAGACTTGCAGGTGGAGCTCCCAGACAGCAATGTGCTGGGAAATGCTGACAGTGTGTGAAGGGGGGTTGTGTGTGTGTGTGTGTGAGTGTGTGTGTGTGAGTATGTGTAAACATCAAATAGGAGCACTTGGTGTCTGAAATGCTTTTCTGCCAACTTTTCTTGGGGCTCTACCTAGCTCTCTTCTGTTTCTCTTAGACTAAGAGATGGATAGATAGATAGATAGATAGATAGATAGATAGATAGATAGATAGATAGATAGATAGATGGAATAGAAAAATAGAACAGAATTACTGTAAGATATTGATTGAGGGATTCAGGAGACAGCAAGGAATAAGAAAACTGCATGGCAGATTGTTCCTGGGAGTGTCAAGGGCATTCCCAACAGGCTGCATGGGGACTGTTGCATTTGCTGTTCCTAGGTTTGTAAAAAGAAACTCTTCCCTCTGCACAGTCTTATCAAGAGTGCCCAGAGTCCAGCCCCTGCCTTCACATACACATCCAAGCCTCTTGCACATCTCCTGGTTTAAGTTAATTGTCACCTTCACTGAGCGTCCTAAAGCAAAGTGATCTTTAGGGGTGAAGGCAGGAGTCAAACCTGGGCAGTGACAGGGAAACCAGTGTGGGGCAAAGGCAGGCACAGATTTCCTGGGAAGCCAAGAGCGACCTGCATCCACTCTTGGCTCAAAGCACCAAAGGTGTTCAGCACCACAGTGTTGTTGCTCCTTTTCCGCACTGTTTAAGAGCGGCTCATGGACCACTTCTCTGCCTTTGCAAAGTCAGCACAAAACGCCACCATGGTGGAAGAGTTACACACGCTTGTAATACACACAGATCAAATCAGTGGCAAAAAATGCAAAGCAGTAGAGATCATCCTCAAATTTCTTATAATGATCCAAGAAAGCAGACTGACAACTGAAAAAAAGACATTTTTAGGCTAAATGGATGATGAAAAGGAAACCCACAAATTTGAGAAAGATATTTTTTTTAGGCTAAATGGATGATAAAAAGGAAATGCACAAACGAGAGGAAGGGGGTTTTTTTAGGCTGAATGGATGATAAAAAGGAAACCCACAAACTGGAGAAAGGTATTTTTAGGCTAAATGGATGATAGAAAGGAAACCCACGAGTATTACAGTAAGAAAAGGGAGCACATTTGCATTGGCCTGTCACAAAGTAGAGCTAATTTCTGCTGCATTTTGTGAAAGTCTGTAAGTCAGGGGGAAATTTTGTGGTAGCTTTATTTAATTTGAAAGTGATTTTTTAAAATTAATTTAAGGGAGCAATGAGTAACTCCGCCATTCAGACAGATGTGAAATTCTTCATTTGTATTTAAAAATTGGTGCTATCCTGTCTTTGCTAGTCCTGATGCTTTTAGGACTAGATGAGAGAAATCATGAGTCTAACTAGCACTTTTACAAGCATAGTATGGAATGGCTGATGATTTTGATAGAAGGGGAAAATGTGGAAAAGAATTTTGTGGCAAAAGAACAATAACTCAGCATTCCAGCATAAAAGATTGGCAGTGACATGGTTAACCCCATCAGCATCAGTGTTGTCAGAGCTTTGATTTCAAAGCAGTAGACAGGAATAAAGTGTTCTCCTGATGGTGTCTGTTACAGGCTGTCAGCAGACTCAGCTGATATTTAGTTTCTTTCTGTGTGGTTTGTGTTTGCAAGATTTTTCTGCGGCCCAGGACTCACGCCTTCCCCTGCCCCAGGGTTGTGTTACACCCAGTAAGGACCTTACCTTCAACAGAAATGAAAGAAAGACAACTAATGCAGCTATTACTGCATATAACCATCTTACTAGGGGAGAAAAACTCTATACACTGTGATCATGAGGGCATTAGGAAAGTAAATAGACAATTTTTCCCCTATTGACATGTACTTGTGGTAAACAAAGCAATTCTTTATGTTTATAATATTCATCCTTTCTGCCTGATGGTAAAAGCATGGCCATGTTTCAGGCAATGGGGCTGATATATTTTTAGCAGAAATCTTCTTTAACTAGGTCGTCAGAGTCAAATCAGCAGCTGATAAAATATAAGCATTATAAAACTGGGCTGATGGTGTTATTCGTAGAATTGGATTTTTAACTGAACAGTGAATTTTTTTCAGCTCTGGGGGACAGCAAAAAAAGATATTTAAGAAATTATCTCATTGTCTTTGAGAGTCTTGGTTAGCATTGATTATTTATGTTGTTTTGGTTTTGTTTTGGTTTTGTTTAAAAACATATTAAAGAGCCTTATCTTTAAAGAAACAATTCCATTCTCCATATATCCATAATCCAGCTATCAACCTGCCTGTCCAGCCTTCTGTTCATTATATTGCACAGCATCTGAAGCAGGTAGCAAGTAGGAAGGGAACTTGCCAGTTTGAGGTTCTTCCCTTGTGCATGCAGCTGTTCGTGGTGAGGGCACTGCCATGTCCAAATGAAACATGATAAGTAAAACAGAAAAGGCACGAGTGATTATAGGCCTGAGTCAAAGCCCCACCACCGCGAGGAACTGCTACCCAAAACATGCCTGAAAGGACTTCAGGACTGGATCTGCACCTCCCCACTACTGCCAGGGGGTTTTCCTCTAGGGCAAAGGAGCTTTAAAAACTGACAACCAAAAAGAAAAAAAAGATCGACCTTTCTGAGGGTGCTCAGAGTTACCCCCAGGGATGTCTTGTGTTTTTCCAACCACCAGCCTCGCTGTTGGCCCAGGGCTCACTTTCTGCCACGCCCAGGGCAGCCCAACCTTACTGTGAGCTCCACTCTCCTCTGTTGTGTGCTCTAGTCTCCACTGGGAACTGTGGAAGCAGGATTAAAAGCTGAAGAAAGTTCATGAACTTTGAAAAGCTTGCTTCCTTTCAAGACAAAAAGAAATAGCTGTAGACATGTTATAAAAAGAAAGGACCCTACTTAGTGTAACCCTCATTGTCTGTTTGTACTTAGGTGATACACAGATAGACATGCGAGTATATAAAATGCAGCTGGCACAGTATAAGGACAGAGCAGAGTATCTTTTTTTAAATGCATTTTATATAACAAAAAGGGCAGGGAACCCAATTTTAAACCACTAAACCTTTTAGAGCTCTGAATTTTATTATTTCACATCTCTTTTATAGAGTCACAATAACAAAAAATCCTGCTGCTATTAAACAGCTCATCTCCCTGAAGTGAAACCGGACCCATGACCAGTCCAGACTCACTCCCAAAACCCTGCAGTGCTGCAAACGCCATTCAGACAAGGGAGAGGATCTGGCTGCTCCCTTTACCTGGGCACGACTGGGAGATGAAATGGGAAGATCTTGCTGTCATATCCACTATTTGTTACTGGTGAATACTTAGATCAAAACCAATAAAATGGGAAGGACTGTTTAAGATGTACTCTTACAATGCACTTCCAGTTGTACAAGACAAATATTGAAAGCATCTGATAGTTCTAGGCTAAGTCACAAACTGTATTAGCCACAGGAATGCATAATAGCACCCCATGGATATGCAAAACTTATTCACTCATTTTCAAAGGCCACTGCTGCTTTCTGATTCACACCTACAACTAATGCCTGGCTGCTACTCATTTTCCTGGAATCAGTAACACAGATTCGAGAGGCCAAGAGCACACATGCACACTGACTTTTGCTGGCGTAGGGTATGAGAACTTCTCATTTTTTATTACAGGCTCATGAGGGTGATTTAGAAACCTCTCTTTCTTCTGAAGTCCATTTCAGGCTAATGAAAAAAGCCCCAGCACACTCCTCCAGTGAAGATTACCTAGAGTTGCAGGCAAGGATTTAGCTGTACTAATACAAGAGCACAACTTCTAGTCCTTTTTTTTTCTCCTTTCTTTTTTTGTTGACCAATGAATCCAACAACAGGCTTGAGAGTGCCTCAAGGGCATCGCTTTCAACCACGTGATCAGCAGATTAACAGAGAGGCTGCAAAATCCTTTCCGCTCAAACTGTTTTAACAGAGGATCAAAATCTTTCTGCGTGGGGATTTTTATTTAGCTAGTTCTTTTTATTCAGTTTGCACATGTTTGTGAGGGAATTAAGGCCTGCAAGGGCACGCAAGATGGTCTGGTTTGCTTCCTAGCCTTTTCCTTTCAGTCTGTGTTTGGGAATAGAAAGTTTTCCAGTTCTTTGTGGGAATGCTGCCCCTTCCCTGGGTCTTACAGTTGCATTGTTATTGGTTGAATCTCATCAACCTACAGATGATGGCCCTGAAAGGACAGAACTTAAAACATTTTGCAAAAGCTTTCCCTTTTCCCTGCTGTGGTTCTTGTTCATGTTAAGGGAGATGGATGTATTGAAACAGCCTGTGATACAATCTGCACGGGAGAGGTTTGGGAAAGACTGGAGCTGGGTGAGTCCTGTGGGGACACACGAGATTTACAGAGTTCTGCTGAACAATAAAACAAGAGATTAAATTTGATCATGTAAATAAAATAAGCAACAATGAACTGTTTCTTGGTCACAGCAGTCTGGTCCTGGGAAGTTGCTGTGCAAACTGTTTGCAACATAGAGATACCTCAAACCCTTCATATTTAATGCCAAGATCCCTGAGTTGTGCAGGTACAACCATTGCTGAGGGCAAGAGGGTGCATTCAGTGTTGTAGCACAGAAGTGTTCTTACTGGAGAAAACAGGACTCAAAAATAAAACAGAGCAGAAAACCAGACTTCCTGATATCCATCTAAGGCACAAAAGCACACCTGGAGCTACAGAGGTTGAGGATCACATGTGAAGGTCTGCACATAGCATGGCCAAGAGGTTTCTTTGGCTCTGGCCTGTGCTGAAACAAAACCAAGCCACTCGCTCAGCTGCTGGATGATGAACCACAGCAGTGAGCTGGGACAAGGGAAATTCACATACTACCAACAGAAACAGCAAGAATAAACTCAGCAAAAAAAAATTGATAGCTGACATTTGAGAGCAATCACAGTCTGGTCACGAACAAGTCGCAGAATTCAGCAAATAAAGGATTTTCCTAGAACTGTGCCTGGGTATTCCCAGTCTCACTGTCAATATCCTACAGCTCCAGATTTCAAGCTGGGGAGCAGAGTGTGTGCTGCAAAGCTGAGGGCAGAGGGATTTTGCCTCCCTGCCTGGCAATGAAAGCTCCCATTCTTTTTTTCATTTATATCCCTAAACTTTTTTCTGCCATTGCTGGGACCCACATGGGGTGACTTTGGGCCTTTAAGACCAGAGGCTTTATGAAAAGCCATGCCAAAATGAAGGAATAAATTATTCCTTGCAATGGATGAATAGTGACAGCCAATGTGATTCTTCTAAACATTAAAACAGAAAAATGTGGTTTGCCTTCCAACCTCTCTACCTGTTTAAGAGACATTTTGTATTCATTCACCTGAGCATAAATCCAGAGAATTTCTGGGTTTCAGCTGAGACAGTCTGCTGTTCCAGTCTTTTGTTTGGAAGCACAGCTTGTCCCAAGGACAAGCGACCCTCAAGCAGCGCTGCCTCCAGAGCATTGCAGGGATGACTCACCCAGGCTGGGAGCAGGGCTTACAAAGCTCAGCATGACAAGGACCACAGGGCAGAGCCCAGGGTGAGGTACCGGGGAGGGGGGTACAACTCACAACTGAGCAATCCTGGCCCTACACAGCCTATGACATGGAGGAATTGCCTGAACAAGAGGGACGGCCGCACATGTCCTCCCAAAAGATGTGTTCAGCAGTGTTAGGTGGCTTCTGGAGATGTCCCCAACTGTGAGTTAGGAGTTGGAAAGCTGTGAAGCTTGTGGGATCAGGGGATCAGGCATTGTAGAATACTCTACCCCACAAGGTGTTTTTGCACTTGTAAGTTGCCAAAAAGTCACTGTTCAAGGCTCAGTGTCCCAAGCAGATGGTGTACCCATGGGTTTTGCTGAAACTGTTCAGGGAACAGTAAATGTGTCTCTCTGAGATCCACCAGTAGAGAGCTATCTTTTTAGGTTTGGATAGAAGTGCTCTGGTCTTTCAATATCAGCCAATATTATTTTTTTTCATCTGGTTTTAGTTTGGAGAGCTCTCCCTTCACTTCTATCCCTCCTGCAAATGTATGTTTGAGGATTTTTAGAAATGGGAGCACTTTGAAGACAAGAACAATAGTTGCTAATGAAGTCATTTGTTAGTAAAATTAGTTCCAATCAAGAATATTGACGTGCTTTACTATATATTTATAAATACTACTCCTATAAGGAAAGACAGCAGGATGGGGCATGAACTTCCTTTGAATGTAATACAATTTAAATCTAAAGCAATCATTGTTTGCTTGTGTATTTTATGGAATTTAAATTCCTGAAGAACCAGTGAGTCTTCCTTCTTGAACTAGGAATAATGTGGAAACAATTCTGTGTCTGATACCAAATTTGTTTTCTGTAAGCAACATTGCCCAGTTCAGATATTTCAGACGGAACTGCTTTTACTGTGCTAACACTTATTTTTCAATAAGTGAAAAAAAAAAAAAAAAAGGGATATGACTCCTTTCTTCATGAAGCCCCAATGGCACATACAGCAGAAAATCCATGGTGTGAGAGATCTTGTAGTGCAGCTGCTGCCTTCACACTTCACCCAAGGGTAAATTGAAAAGCACAGATTTAAATGAAGTTACCCTCTTAAGCTTTGAAAATACATCTAAAGAGCACATCTCTAGGACATGGAACCTGGACCCATCTGGCAGACTGAAAGCCCCCTTGTTCAAGCAAATGAAAAAAATACTCATTGTTGAGGAGAAGGTGGAATATTTATACTCACTTATATCAGTTAATGGCTTAAGAGAGCTTTGGAACTGTACTTCAGCCCCTGTAAGCTCGGAGCCCTCTGACTGACAGCCAGACCATAGTCCAAAATTCCTCGGGCGTAGCCCAGATAGAACGAGCAATGGGCAGGGACAGGATGCACATCTGTGGCCTCAGCCCTTGGGCTCTCTGCGCTTCTTGCTCATGGGTGAAATGTGCTGGTGAAATAGCTACGCTTCAGGTGACCTTGAGCTGAAGAGAACAGGGGCAAGAGATGTATTTAAGGAGCCCATGGGAGGGGCATGGTCTATATTTAAAGAAAACGATCCATTTTGTGGCTTTATTACACTTCAGACCTGGGTGGCTGCCAGAGAAAAAGGAGTGCTCTGCTCCTCTCCTCAGAGGGATCATTGCAAACCTGCTGTGAGCCCTCATGTTTTTGTGCAGCACCTGCCTGTCCTCCCCAGGTTCTTGTGCTCCACAGCAGCCCAACAGCAGCGGGAGGGGGCCTTTCCCCCTCTCCCACCACTCGTGGATGGACACATAAATCCTCCCTTCCCAGGGTTTTGCCTCAGTGCAACATCTCCTGGTTCCTGCAAACCAGAGGGCACTGCAGTCTCTGCAGTGAGTGCCTGCTGCAATTGCTGTTTCCAAGGTGGCAGTGAAGATGCTGAGAAGGAGGTTTCTTGGGTGTTAAATTCAGGCAGGAGTGAAGCAGGGAGGGTGTGCTGCAGTATCCACTTTAATATTTGATGCCCTGGAGCCCTTTGCCTTGGGGATTTGCTGTCAGCTGCTGCAGCACTTGCAGTCTGTTGCAGAATCCAGTGCTGGAGCACTGCGGAAGCAGATTCAAGCACAGATCCCGGGGCAGAGGGTAAGGAGAGGGGTCAGGTTTGGCAGCCTTGGGCAGAGGGAGCAGTGCAGTTGCTAGAGAGGTTTTGTGCCTTCCCTTTTCCCTACATTCTGCATTCCTCCCCATAAGGCTGCTTCAATCCAGGTTAAGTAATGCAGGATAGCAGAGTCACAAAAAAGCGTAATTAATTCCTCAAGTTTCATTAGACATTGAGGGTAATCACTGTCTGAAACTTCAGACAGGCCCTGGATGAACATGAACCATCATCAATGCCCAGGAGATAGCTGGCAACAGTCTGTGAAGCAAATTTAGCTCCAATCTGAATTTCAGGAACCCCAAAATACAGACCATGATTTAAAATTTTGTCCTGGCATATGGAAATAACCGTAGCTGAAGCTGAAATTGGCAAATGTGGAAAATTAATTTTAGATTAATACTGTACTCAAGAAAAAAACACCAGCTTGTGAGGAAGGGCTCTGAATGCCTCCTTTTCTTCACTTCTGCAAAGCAGGGAAATGCCTTGCACGGGGTGAGCTAAAATAGTGCTGGGTTCATTGAGGGAAGGATTTAAAATCTGTATCTTCTGAGGACTTGGCCTAAGACCCTGGAACAGGTCACTCTCTTTAATGAAACACTATAAAAATCCTTCTTCCTGTCAAGCTACGGTGAGAAAAAAACTCCTGCACAATTTTTCTCTGAGGAATTAATCTCTCTTCTACTGAAGCAATGAACACTTCCTTATGAACCCAGCGGTAGCAAACCTTAGCTCATAAGGCTGATTTCATACCAATTCATACTGACTACCTTGTCTAACTACAGATATTTATTCATAATGAAAAATCAATATTTATTCATATTTAACAATCATTCTTTGAAAGCAGACCTTTTTCCTGCATGACGACAGCAGGTAATATCCCCCTTTGGTAAAAGAAATTTCTTTGCTACTGAAACGTGGCACTTGCTATGCTAAATCCCAAAATGATTCCACTCAGCCCAGTCACCTGTCTCATAATAACGTGTTCCATCTTCTGAGGAATGTACAAAATTCCCTGAGATGCAAAACAATAGACAATCCATCAGTCCTCAGTTAGAAGTTGATTAATGTCAGGAGTGATCATCCACAGGGAAATCTCTCCCGTTTTTTTTTGTTGTGTCTGAGCAAGGCATTTCATGACATAAGAATCCTTGTTCTCTGTCAAGCCTTGCTGCTTCAAACCTCCTCTGACTTAAAACAAGAACAAGAATAAAACCTCTGCCCCAAAGCTTAATGAGGCTCTTGTATTTCCAGGACATTTCAGTAGGCCTTAAGGTTAGCTCTAATACAAGCTCACAAATAATACAGGCACCACAAATGCTACATTTTATGGCATAGATATGGAAAATGAAATAGAACCCACATATCTTCACCTTGTTGTGTCTCAGTGCAACAATAAAAATCATTTGAAAGCTTTCCTAGAATTAATAAACATACTGAACTGCAGTGCTGGGAGCGTTAGGTCAGGAGCAAATTAATGTCACTGAGGCAGTGAAGCTTGACTAGGTAAGGCTTGTGCCACGTTCGGGCTGCTGAGAAGGCTCCTTCCTTCCACTGCTGATTAACACTTGCCTTTGGTCAGCAGAGGTGGCAAGGGTAAGATGTGAAGGTGGCTTGTCAGGGCAGCCTCCTTAAATTGGGAACAGAGCCTTTGTGAGTTCCTGCCTGAGAAGTTACCAAACCCAAAAATCCAAAACCAGTGTTTTGTTGCTTATCCCCATTTAAGAGGAAAAGTGATGAGTTGTTAAGTACACTCTCCCCTTCCCACTGCCTTTGGAGGAGAGGTTTGACCACTAGGACTTGCTGCCACAGCTCTTCTGAACATGAAGAGACCACAGAATATGAGCCTTTCAGGTGCCTCCAAAAGCAGCTCCCACCAGATGCCTTGGCAATCTTCCCAGGCTGATAGGCAGCCCCAGACTGGGGCCACTAAGGAATAGCAGTGCCTACCAGCTTGTTTTCTTTTAAGACACTCCAAGGCCCACAGGGAGAGGAGGCACAGAGCATTGGGGAAAGCCTGGGAAAGGAGAACTGTGTTAAGCTTTTCCAGCTGTTCCGGGCAATTTTGAGGAAAGCAAGACTTTCCCAGAGGGTACCATAAGGGATCCATTGCATGTGTATGCTGTGATATAAGTAAAGTACAGAATTCAGCAAGACAAGAATGTTAAAATATGATTTCTCCAGTCATTTATTATTTTAAAAGAGATCCTTTTTTCTGAACTGTGAACAGCACCTGCTATTCCAAACAATAATAATTTGAAGTCCATATATTTTGTTTAATGCCATTTCCAGAAGAGACAGGAACCTGCATTAGAGGCTGACAACCACAGCTTCCATATTATCCCAGACATCTGATGCATCATCTCCAGAAATGGCTGAGCCATGAGAAGCCCAAATCAGCCTTCATCTTCTTCTCATCCAAAAATGAGTTGTGAACATTTCCCACTTCCACTGCATTTCTGTCACCAGAGTTATGGGGCTAGAAAGGCTTTTTTAACATCTCCAGCACACAAACAAAAAACTTTGTCCCCTTCTCCCTCCAGTTCTGATTGTATGTCAGTATTTCTTGGCTCTGAAGTCTATAATCAGTCTAAGTGTGTTAGGGGGGTTTGGGCTAAACAATAGAACAAATGTCATTCATCACTAGACTCTTTGGCAGGAGCTGAACTAAACTCATGCCAGACACAGAGACTGACATAAGTGAGCAAAGAAACAATAAAAGGTTTCCCATTTCATTCAAAATGTGCAATATACTGATTTTATAAACTAACCAAATAATGATCAAAAAGCTTACTAAGAATAATAAAACTCTTCATTTCTTACGTAAATGGAAGCTTTGCAGAATATGGGAAAAAAGGGTGCAAGTATTTATTTCTAAAAATTACTCTTATCCTTTCAAAACTTTGACAAAAATTATTCTTCTCAAGCAAATCAAAGGTCTGTTTTCACTGCCTGTGGATCTGACTACATTGTCACACATTCTGTACAGTTAGCCAGCTCCTAAAACAGATGTTATAGGTTATGTTACTTCTGGAGAGAAGTACTGTTCTCTCAGGCATTGGAATAGGTAAAGAAATGGATAATATTTCTCATCTAAAGTACTGAATTTCCCCCAGTATTTTACATTCTGAGCTTTCAGATTTTAGCAGCTAATTGACATGTCCTCATGTGAGAAATATTAAGAAGTTTAAGCAGTAATGGAGAGATTTATACAGAGTGAGGTGATTGAATTCTGAAACAAATTAATTTCAACAGCATTGATTAAAAAATATTTCTATATTCTTTGCTGGTCTGATTTATTGAACAAACAATTCATCTGTCTGTAATCCATATTTTACAGCTATACCAGGATATCACTCAACAGGACACAACAAGAGCATAGATGAATAAACTTTACTGGTAGTTTACTCAAAAATCTAATAATCACAAACAACAATATTTATACCTACCAAAACAAATATTTACATTTTTACACATGTAAAACTGGCAATATTGGCTTTCACAGTGATAAGAAATATTTGCAACTTTTTTCTTCAATTTACCTTTTTTATTGAGTACTAAAGAACCTCATCCTTTAAGAACTACCTTCCTTAGTTCATTGTTTACCTCCAAAAATTCAATTCTTCACATGGCTTTACAATGTGCTTCCCATAAAAATGGCACTTGTCCTTTGCTTTTTTATGAGTCCTAGGCAGGAAACTTCAAGCAAAGTCAGAGATATTTGCTTTAATGGCCAACTAAGCTGTCATCTGACCTAGAAATGGAACTTCTTGAATCACAAGCACAAGTGAGCGGCTTAATTTCCTATGACATCTGCACTTACATCTGGACATTTCCCTTTGGTCCGTCTGTATTTGGTAGTCCTGCAGTGTGTTTCATTTGCTCAAAGAGTGCCAGATTGCTGCTGACCCCCACAAGTCCACATGCATTTGTCTCCTCTTCCTTTGAAGAGAGAGAGGTCCTGGCAGTTCTGTTAAAATCTTTGAAATAGTCACATCTATCTCAGCTCAAAACAGTCCACTCCTGGCTTGAGAGGAACTTTGCTTTGATTCCCTGCCTCTTGCTCACTATGTCCCATGTCAGAGTGACCATGAGTTTGTGAAAACGAGACTGTCTCCTAGCCAACAAAAACTTTTTACACTCCACTGCTCCCAAGCCAGTTTTGCGGCTCTTCCCCATATTCCAACACAAGGCAGCACAGAAAGATATTTCTAAAATACAGGTCAAATGTTCTTGTTCCAGCATTCCCAGGAACTTGCTTAGGATTTTTCATATGTAATACCATATTAGCCTTCCTGCAGTAGCTATTTGTTCCTCTGTGTTATTCATGGCAGGCCTGAACAGCCTGTCATCTTCCTTTAGGATGACTTTTAACAATGCTAAAGCATCTGTGAGGAACCTTATAATCCAGACAAGCTAAATCACTGTCCCGGATAATCTTTTTTCTTCAGTTTGATTCTCCGCAGGCTGCATCTCTTGTGACTGTTGCTGTGACAGTTGCTGTTTCTGCAGAGGTGAACAGGATAACTCAGCTGAAGAAATGGGAACAACATATATCCAGCTACAGTTCTGCATTTTTAATAGCCTCCAAACAGTATTATTTCATGTGCTTCTGTTAAATTCTTGTCAAAAATCTTGTGGGCAAAATTACTGGAACAAATGCTTCTCTTCCCATATCTGCAGCCCTTGCACACTCAGTAAGGGAACAGGAAGCCCTGGGTACAAAATGGAAGAAATGTGGGACAGGTTGAGCCTTGAATGTGCACAATGAGCAGGCTGAAGAACTAGAAATTACTTTCTGAGAAATGATTCATTAAATCATTTCAGATGAAGTCAAGAAAAATAAAAAATTGTGGTGAGCATTCCCAGAGAAATGATGGGGATTTCACTACATAATTGGGTTGCTGCAAATTGTTCTCTTGCTTCTTCAACTGCGTCATACCTTGAGAGGATCTCAGCCATGTGACTACTGAGGTGCTGATAAGCCATTTTTCTCACCCTTGCCTCGGTTTTGGACTTAAAGAACTGAATCAGTGGAGGTGAGTCAGTTCTGCTCTGCTGTGCTGGTGAGAGAATCTGACCAAGTTCTCCTTTAGGCACATGGTGATTCATAGCAAAATTCTTATTACAGGAGCCCTGCTCAGGGTTTTATGAAATACAGAAGGTTTCTGCCTTGCATAAATCACAGTGTGTTAGTATATATGTAACTTTCTGCCTAGGTTTGAGTCAGAATTAAATCACTATTAGCTCTGAGATTCAGGGTTGGGGTTGTCTTGTAGGCTCTTTGTGTCGTGCAGAAGACTGCAATTGCAACCCTGTTTTCTTAGGGCACGTGAAGAATGGCATTCAGTGCTTCCTGAGCCTCTCTTCTGCTGCACTTGTACACTGCACATCCCTTGGACAGGAGGAGCAGCTCCACAGTTTGTCCTCTGCGTAATGCAGCTCTGCACTATCAAAGTGTTTGTACTCAAGGCATTTGCTTCTTGAAGAGGTTCCTTTGTTACTGTGTCCAGAGAGTGAAAAAGGCTTTAATTTTGGCCAAACCTTCCTCTTCCACTGAAATGTTTTGAGAAAGATCTATATGAAAAAATTGCTTTCTTAGTGGAAGAACTGCTATTTTTTTCTGTAAGAACACCCTTAATCCTGGAGTTTTCCTGACAAAGCTCTCTCTTACTCTGGAAGCCAACTCAGATGGTGCTGTCCCATCTCAACAGCCTGTGGTGGGTTGATCCTGGCTGGACACCAGGTGCCTACCAAAGCCAGTCTGTCACTCCCCTCCTCAGCTGACAGGGAAGAGAAAATATAGCAAAAGGCTTCTGGATCGAGATAAGGACAGGGAGATCACACAGTAATTACTGTCATGGGCAAAACTGACCTGGCATGGGAAAAGTTATTTAATTTCTTACCAATCAAATCAGAGTAGGGTAATGATAAATGAAACCAAATCTTAAACCACTTTCCTTCTACCCCTCCCTCCTTCCTGGGCTCCGCTGTACTCCCTTTTCTCTACCTTCACCCCCACCAGCAATGCAGGGGGACAGGGAATGAGGGCTGTGGTCAGTTTATCACATGTTGACTGCAGGTCCTTCCTCCTCAGGGGGAGAATCAGCACACTCCTCCACTGCTCCAGTGTGGGGTCCCTCCCATAGGAGACAGTGTTCCATTAAATTCTCTACCTGGGTCCTTCCCACAGGCTGCAGTTGTTGAGGAATTGCTCCAGTGTGGGTCCCTCCCATGGGGTCAGTCCTTCAGGAACATGCTGTTCCAGTGTGGGTCTCCAAGGGGATCACAAGTCCTGCCAGCAAACCCGCTCCAGCGTGGGATCCTCTCTCCATGGGTCCACAGGTCCTGCCAAGAGTCTGCTCCAGCACAGGCTTCCTATGGAGTCACAGCCTCCTTTGGGCATCCACCTGCTCCAGTATGGGCTCCTCCACGGGCTGCAAGTGGATCTCTGCATCATCATGGACCTGCATGAGCTGCAGGGAGACATCCTGCTTCACCATGGTTTGCACCATGGGCTGTGAGAGAATCTCTGTTCCAGCACCTGGAGCGTCTCCTCCCTCTCCTTCTTCACTGGCCTTGGGGTCTGCAGAGCTGTTCTTCTCACGTATTCTCACTCCTCTCTCCAGCTGCAATTCTTTAAATCTGTTATCCCAGAGGCACTGCCATCATCACTAATGGATCCCTCTTGGAGCCGGCTGGCACTGACTCCATTGAACGAACCCAGGGGAAGCTTCTGGCAGCTTCTCACAGAAGCCAGCCCTATATCCGCCCCCAAAACCTTGCCACACAAACCCAGTACACAGCCACATTTCTCTGACTGCTCTGCTGAGCTCCCCTGTGCTGGTGGCTCTGTGCCAGCTCAGGACACCAAGCTCTACAACGTTTAATTGTAGCTGGTCCTGCTGGACAGCTTGTCCTGAGCAAAGCAGTAAATAGGAGACATGATCTTCAAAATGACTTTGTTCCTTTCTCTGCCTCGCTCCAGCCCATAAAACCATTCATCTGAGCAACTGCTTACAAGCACGAGCACGGCGTTCACAAATCCCACCTCGCAGTGGGATCTCATCACTTCTGATGATGCCCTTTTTACAGTCTACCACTTTCATTCACTCTCATGTCTTCAGCTGTGAGGCAGCAATTTAACCCCCCATCTGGCACTATTAATTTGCACTGATAACTTCATGTCTCTTCTAAAACAGGCTTCTATTTCTAAGACACTTGAGAAGAGTGCCTTTTTTAGGCTTTCTGCAAAAAAAGAAAGAAGTCTGGGCTTTGTCTTTTGATATCACAAATACTGGGGTGCTTCTATTTTCAATTTAAGTGCTGCAGGACAA
Source organism: Acropternis orthonyx (assembly GCA_035583155.1). NCBI lineage: Eukaryota > Metazoa > Chordata > Aves > Passeriformes > Rhinocryptidae > Acropternis > Acropternis orthonyx. The sequence continues at coordinate 534,925 of JAWWEU010000111.1, forward strand.
GTGCATGTCTCAAATACTGCAGTGAAAGGATAACAGTCGTTTTGCTTTTGCTCAGCTATTTGTCTCTGAGACATTACATGGGGACAGTTCTCACAAATACTGCCATCCTAGTGTCTGTCTGTGTCTAGAAGACTAAGATTAGGAGCTAGGGATGCTGAAGGGATGCAGACTGACCACCAGGAGTGTGAATGTTTTATAACCTAACACTTCAAGGCATCTTTAAAATGTGATCTTTAAAATCACTGGTGTGGTGATAGGGAAAGAACAGCAAGAAAGAGAATTAATCAAAAAGTCCATCCTGTTCTTTCTGTTATTTTAGTCTGCTGGGTTTTGTCTTTTTTCTGTGTGTTTGGGTTTGTGGCTTTTTTTTCCCCCTAGTTGTTTTATTCTCATTTTTATTCTCTCCTTCCCCTCTTCAGCTTTATTGGTACAGTGGATCATTTTTGGTTAAGATAGAAGTAACTCTTCTAAGCCCAGATTTTGGCTTACAACACTGGAAAGCCTGTTTAAATTTTGAAAAGTCTCTGACTTCTCTACTACATGAAGTTTATTGTTTTGAGAAATAGATTCTGGCTGCAGGCATGAATGGAAGAGCTCTTTGCCTGAAGAACAGCTGAGTGTGCAACACATTTCTTGGAAATGTCACCACAAAAACAGACTAGAGCCCAAACAGAAGGTAAAGAAACTGAAATCTGTAATCAACTCTGGAGTCTCACATTCTGTGCTTGAACATCTGATCTCTAGCATCATGGAGCAGGTCCTGGCCATTGGATCAGTGTCTGATCTCTTCACCTGCCAGGCTGGGGAATCTTTTATAAGTTTTTTGAGTAATCTTCTATGTATAAGTAAAGCCTTTCTGGGGGCAAGAAAAGAAAGAAATATAATGGTATTCTGACTGGGAAAGAATGGAGCTCTAAAGAATACGAACTCTAAAGAGGAAAACAAGTGTTACTCCACAAAAGAATAGCAGTAATCATGGTAAAATCAAAGTATGGCAGCAGCAGAGCTGCTCATCAATCTAAGTAGCCGTTTAATAACTTTGCAGATAAATTGTTGCATCCACAACAAAGAATTTATTAGATTTCACTGTTCAATTAAAAATCATGTATTGTCACATTCTTCCCTGTGGGCAATTTTTGAAATCAAAACTGGGTAATTGTACTGCTGGAGAAGCAGTTAATATGGAGAAGCCCTGAAATCTGTGGGATGTTCTGTTTTACTGGGGGTTCAGTTCACTGATGGGTAACTCCTTCTGGCCTCTCACTCAGTGAGCCAGTCAAAGGAGAGGGAAGTGCTGAGGTTCTTGTAGCTGAGGGTGCTTATGGAGCCAGTTAGCTCTTCATCTCCATCTGTACTGTGTTCATATCTTCCTACTCTTGCCCTTTTGTCCCTTCGTGCTCTGGGTGGCCCATTCCCTGTAATGCCTTCTCTGTCCGTTCCCGCACACCAAGCCCCCTGTCCTGAATGGGGCTGAAAGGAATCTTTCTTTGCATCTCCTTCTCTACAGAAGGTGGTTTCCCTCAGAGCATTTGCGAAATATGATGAGAGCAGAAAGCTGAGGCTGGGTAAGTTCTGGGACTGGAAGGAGTCCTCAAACTCCAAGAACCAAAAGGACAGCATAGTTACTGAGGCCTCCAGAGGATGAGGGATGCTGCTTTGCTCTTCTGTCACATGCTACCATCTATCAGCCTGCTTAATACTGTAACCTTAAGTGCCCTAGGCACTAATCTGGAAATTGGGGTACTACAGTAGCTAACACCTTTTTGTGACATCTGCAGCTCTCTGGCGTTCTTATTTGTCAGCCTGTTAGAAGTGCACACCTGTTCTTGTTTACCAGGCTTACAAAACCATCCTCAGAGCCTGAAAGTTGCTTCAGGAGCAGCTATATTGTACTATTTAGAACACTTAATTAAGAAAAATGGAACTAGACAACACAACGATTTAAAAATGTGCTGCAAATATTGGAAGTCTAAAGTCTGCAGATGGCCCTACTGTTGCATTACAAAGGCAGTCTAGAGCATTTTCAATTACACTTAGTGCATTCCTGGCGCCTCCAGGGTTTTTTCCTCTGTCTCTTGACGTGCTCATCTCTAAAATGAACTAAACTGACAGGCCTCCGCCACAGCAAAGAACCATCCAGGCCTTTTTTTTGTTTTGTTTCTTTCTCCTCTCTTTTCTTTTGTTAAATAAGAAAACCTTTTAGGAAAATCAGACTTGAAGAAACTTGCTGCCTTATTAAGTCTAGTCTCCTGTGACCACCAACAGCTACGTCATATAATCCCCTTCGAGCTTTCACCAAGCACCACCTTAAAGCCCTTTGCTGCTGTTGGCCTTTCTGTATAATAGAAGACATATATTTTCAGGAATTGCAAATACCATATCCCAAGAACATGTTTTTAATGGCAAAAAACCTGTAGGAAATCATTCAAAAGGCCAGGCAACCAATACATGTCTCCATACAGCTGAGCAAACAACGCAAACGCCTCTCTGGGGAGAATGGCTGTTAGAAGTCGGCAGTGAATTCTAATTTAATTGGGTTCACATATCTCAGTTTGTTTCTTGAGGGCTTTTCACATACTTGAGTGTCACTCAGGTGAATACCCTCCGGAAAAGCAAATGTTTGGCTGGAATACTCAAATATTCACAAAATGTACCTGGGCTGTATATTCAGATGTCATGTTACTGAGTTGGAACCAGTGCTGTTGAAGGGAGAGGACTCAGTCTCTCCCTCCCCATCAGCCTAATGCAGCCCTGGTAAAAAGCGCAGCTCTGGTAAACTCCTGGTCTTGTATTATGCACCATCAAATGCGTGAATGTTTCATCTACATTCTGGTCTGAGATTGCTTTCTTCCCTTGCTACCATGAATGTAATACTAATAATCTGTGTTTATATGGCACTTCCAGCCAAGCCTTTTAGTAACCTGAAGGGGACAGTCAGGTGTAACATCCCCTCAAGTGCTCAGTAAATGATACCACTTTTGTTGGGAGGATGTTGCCTTTTAGGGGTATTAATTTTTACATCACCAACTCCAGCCAGTGGAAACTACTATGCCCTAATATGCATAAAAATATCTTTCCAAAGGTAGGGGATCTTTATCCTACATGTGAAGCTGAGGAACACAAACTAGAAGTTGTTTTAATCTTAGTTTTTATTTCTGTGGATGGAGGTAATTGAGGCACTTGACAAAGGTTAAAATCACTTAATGTGTGATACTTGCACATGAATCCGGATATTCTGGGTGCAGCCCCAGAGTTTTAATCACTGACCCAAAATATCTGAAGTTCAGATGTTACTGAACTTCTCTAGTCCAATAATTGCAAGAGCCTTTTACCATTTTCTGCAAGGACAAATTATTCCTAAGAGATGTCTGCGCCTAATAAACAGAGAACAGAAATTTCTGTCCTCACAATGTCTGTGGCTGACAGGGTCAGTGCTGCTCTGCACAGGCAGCCCTGAGCTCGGGGAGGTTTGTGTCCATGTATGCATGGATGGTGCAGAGGCTCCAGGCAGGAGCAGCGCTGGGCTGAATGAAACAGCAATTCCCCGGTGCCTGCGGGAGCACAAGCTTGGCTAAATCCCTTTGGGGTGAATGGCGAAGTGCCTAAGGATGTGAATGAGGACTAGACTTAATCAAAAATACTAGAGCAGGGAAGAGAAAGGAAACTTTAATTTGCATCCAAATCATGGTGAAGCTAATCTTAGTATCTTTTATTTTAAAAGATGCTTAAATATGCATGGGAGACTTCTGTTCCTGTTTAAAAAAAGAATCAGTGAATGGTAACACTATTTTGACAGATCAGCTCTATTGAAGCATACTTTTGTTTTGTGAAATTTTTTAGAGTAGCTGGAGGACATATATTTACCTCTGTAAGGCAGATCAAGGAACTGGCATCTGCACAGTTCCACTGGGAGCTGTAATTTCCAGGAGAGGTAAAAGGAAGCAAAAGAAAGGTTGGCACATCTTCCAAATGACAAAAAGAAAAATAAAATTACTACTTCTTCTACAACTGTATTGCAATTCAGAAACAGAATTCCTCTCCTTTGGGTGAAGGATAAATATGACAAATAAATACATCATGACAAACATCAGAGCTATGAAGTGATTAGAGCCTTTAGTTTTCAGTCCACTCCACTTCAGTCTTCTAGCCTGTTTGACAGGCCAGTGACTGTGAAAGCCTTTGGAGATTTGCTGCCTGGGATTTTCAGAGAGGGAATGCTACTGAGAAAATGTGGGAGATGGAACCGATCCATGTAAAATTACAAACATGCCCTACCAAGCACTCTGCAGTTCCTTGTATGTGCACCTCACTGATAATTGGTAGGCTTTGAGTAAAAAATCGCAAATCTTGCATTAATTTCAAAAATCACCTACATGAGGCATCCTTTTGTAATATTTAGGGTATAAATTTTAGTTGTTAGCTCTGACACAGGCTATGATAACCATCATTTTGCTCATGGATTCTACCAGTAAACTCTGGCACAATAACTTTGTTATCAAAAGCACAAGGAAACTTATAATTATAGTGAAAACATATGTGTTTCCCTCTTTCTGTTTTAAAAACAAGTACAATAAGACTTGGCTTTACCTTTTTTCTCTTATACTTCTACTCTAACAATATTATGTCTCAGGAATTAAGAATATTGCCCTAAAAAACTCCATGGAGGAAGCATAATTTTTGGAATGCAGGAAAACCTCACACTAATTCCCAGCTTGAATGAAAAGGGAATGGCTACCGCTAGGAATTTCTGACTTTTTCTGCACACAAATGATTTTTAGGAAAAACTCATCTGTGTCCTGGGTTTTACACCATATAAAACTTCTGGTGGTGGTATGTACCAGCAGAGTGCAGCAGAACCCAACCTGAAATAGAGGCATAACGTGCAGGATTCCTCCTCCGCTGCTTCACTGCTGCTTCATCACTGCTCCTGTCACCATTTCTGGGGCAGAGTGACTGTGTGAACCTCAGTTGTGAGGAGCTGTGACAATGGGACCAGGCTGGGGAAAAATAGGGTTGGGGGGGAATGGTATTTCAAGTGACTTCTATTTTTAGAAGAGCTGCTCCTTCAGCAAATATACCCATTATTTCTGGTCTAAAACATGAATGAGGAGCCCCAGCTCGGGAGCTTATCAGCCCATGGTGTAGCACAGCACTCAGTTGTTGTAATTCACAATGGGGCCCAATAGTAAGTTAAATCCCATTTTAAAAGTGAAATAGAGCATTGTTAGCTCTAAAAAGAATAATAATAATTAAAAAAAAATTTCAAAATCTCTTCAGTAGCCAGACAGAGCACAGATTGGTCAGCAGCAACTTTCAGCTTTCAAAGGCCAGGAACAGCCACGATTAATTACTTAGTGTTTCCTTCTTCTCCTCCCTGTGCTTGTAGTAGAATTCAGCTTTTTCCAGTGTGGAAGATAAGATACCATATCTCTCAATATTAAAAAAAATAAAATCAAATAAAGAGAGAAATAAAGAAAAGAAAACATTTACAATACAATGATTGGATTCTCTTTAGAACTACTGTGTGCCAGTATATTTCAGAGGGAACATGTACACAGCACTTGTTTCCCTTTGAAAACCGTAAACTGCTCAATGTTCCATTACAAGTCCCGCAAAATGATGTGCAGGGAAATATTTTCCTTGATTTCAACTGACTTTGGATTAGATTCCTTAGAATAATCAAAATCAGAAGTCAACACTCATCACCCTTCATCTCAGTGTCCTAATGCCTGAGTCTGTGTGTCTTTCATCCCAGTGGTCTTTAGCAGGAATCAAAATAGGATTTGTAGCAGAGCACAAAGATGAGGTAAATGATGAGAAAATAGCAGGTGAACAAAATGAAAGATGTAAAGGCAAAGCAAAATTTCCTTCTAAAATAGCAGGGCAAGTAGTTCAAACACTTTCCCTAGGCCAGTCCGTTCCACTTCTGAGTCTCACAGTGGCAGCTGTGGGGCCATCACAAAGCAGGAAGAAAAATTCCAAGCCTTTGAAGCTGGCTTGTCTTTGTGCTTGCTGGAAAGTCCTAGAAAATTTAGTGGGATATGGGACAGCATATTGAAAACGGCAATCTGACAAGAGACAGATTTTGCTGGCGGGAGTGTGTGTATGTAAGCATTTGTGAAGGGAGTAACAAGGGGGTGACAGACAAGAACTAGGAATATCACTTGTGTGTTTTGGAGAACTGCTGGTTGCAATATGATGCAGCAAGCTAAATCTGCAAGGTCAGTAGGCAAGAAAGCCAGAGTTTATTGAAGCTAAGGACAAAGTTATCAATGAAGGCTCAAAAATAATGGCTGAAAAGAAATAAACTATTCTCTGACAACTTATGGGCTTGACAAACTATATCCAGAACTCCTAGGAGTAGATACATGAGCTCTGGTGCCTGATCCAAAGTCCAGCTTCCTAGAGGTAACCATGATCTGCCCCAGACCTGCATCCTGATGCAGCTCTCAAGCAATGTATTATTCTTCTCTCTGCTGGACACTCTAAAACACTTGAACAAGTCTCTTGTTACAGCTTGCCTGGCACTGGCCCAGTCCAAAGGTTACTGCATTGGTAGCAGGGCATGAAACTACACAGACAAAAATATGCACTCTGCCCAATGAAAGCTGCAAAGTCAGCCTGCATTTGTTGTGGTCGCACAGAGCTTAGAACCCTAGAAATCTCTGAAATGAGTGTGTGTATAAATATGTGCAGATGAAAGTACCCGTCCTTATGTTATAAAGAGTTATGACAGAGATTAGAGAAAGAATTAGGAGAAAAAGAGTAGTTGTGTAACAACAAGCCAAGGCAAAGGTAAAACAGTTTCTTCTCTCAGTTCCTGAGAGAAGAAATGATTAACAAAGTGAGCCCTGCACTATGCCATATACTTTGATTTTTTTTCTCTGAGGATTGCTATAAATGCAGCAGCTGTAGCCTTGTGGCACATAGACATAGAAATCCCTGAAGTTGCTCGCACTCACAGGAAAGTACTATGTTTTGTTACCTTTCTCAGTTAACGCAGTGCAAACATTTGGTTCAGGCCATGCTTTATTTGCCTTAGCACTTCAACCTTGTTATTTGTTGCCATACCTAAAGCATAGGGAGACAAACAAAAAGCTTTCCTTTGTCCTGAAAAGCAGCTCCCACCGCCAGTGCAATAAATCTGCAAATTGGAGCTGTGTCTCATTAGATGTATATTGAGGGTTCAGTACTGGCTGGATTCTGCTGTTCATTCTTTCACTGCCACCATGAGTTCAATGGACACAGAGCCTGGTCCTGAGTGCTCTTGGAAATGCCACTCTAATTTTATAGTTACTGTAGAAAGAAAGTTAAGCTGCATTTTGTTTTGTAACGTGCTGAGTTTCTGCAACTCCTCCTGACTTCAGAGGCAGCCTCAAGCTTTTGCTTTTGCAAATCAGGCCTGCCTGCCCCTTTGTTTTGGTCACCTCTGTTATCTTTTTGGCACCCATCCTAAGGATCAAACTCTTCAATGGTCACCTCCTGACTGATCCCTTCTGCGCTACGCAGTAGCAATGGAAAACCACTGCTGCTTTTCCCTAGACTGGCGTCTCTGCCCATGATGCAGGAACATTCAGGGAGATGGGGACCCAGGAGAGAGTCACTTCCCATAGCTATACACCTCTGAGCACTCATTTCCCATATGGCTCCATCCCTTCCCTTGCCACCCACGGGGGTGGCTGCCCCACACCACCCTCGTGTTGCTGTGGTCGTGCTGCTGTAGCTCCATGCCCAGAGCTAGGACGAGGCGGGGGTGTGGGACGGGCATGTCCTTGCAGATGCTGCGGCCAGGGGTGGCAACAGACGGGTACGAGTTGTGGGGCTGCTCCACCACCCCCGGGCTGCACCGCAGATCAGCCCCCCCCTCTCCCCCCTCTTATCAGCTGGGAACGAAAACAGCAGCAATTATTTAAGCCAAGCACGTAAATCTGGCAGATCCCGCGGCCCCGGTTTGACGCAGCTACGCAGCGCAGTGTCTGGACACGCAGCCCAAGTTCCCCTTTCTCCCCTTGTTTATGCGCCCCGCAGGCAAAGCAGCGAAGTTACCAACTTCGCCAGCAACGAGCCGCACCGAGGGGCTTGGGGAGGCTGCGGTGCCGGGGAGCGGAAAGGACGGGCGGAGGGAACACCGGCGGCGCCGGGGGAGCGGGGCCAGGAGCCGTGACGGGGCAGCCCGCGTTACATAAGGCGGCGGCTCCGCACCGCTCCGCAGCGCGGAGAACGGCGAGGGGGGGCCGGGACGGGGCTCACCCCCCCCGACTCCCGCCCCGGCTCACGGCACAGGGGCACCGGAGCCCGCGGCACGGAGCGCCCGAGGGGCAGCGGCGCGCAGGGGTGGGCGCCGAGGGGCCGGAGCGCGGAGCCTCCGCGGGCGCGGGGAAGCCCCGGGGGCGGCCGGCGGTCCCCGCGGGCACTGCCCGGCCCCGGAGGGACCCCGCGGGCTGCGCGTTACGTAACCCCCCGGCTTCCCCTACACAAACACCTCCCCAGGCAGAGGGGCCCAAGTACCAAACGCCGATTAATTTCAGGAACTAAAGCTATTTGTCTTTTTTCGCTCTTTTTTCTCTTTTTCTTTTTACTTCGCCCTCTTCGCTGCACAACCACAACTGCTGCTGCCCGCGGTCGTGTCCTGGAATGAGCGAGCACCGCTGCTCCCCGGTCGGGAATCGCTTCCCAGTCCCGTGCGGCGCGGCGGGGTCTGTCCGGGGGGGCAGCCCCGGGGCGGGGGGCGCGGAGCCGCAGGGCGCTGCAGCACGGCCGCCCCCGCGGCCGCCGGGGGGGCTCCGCCGCGGCTCCCGCGCCGCTCTCCGCGGTGCTGAACACACACACGGCGCTATACATACATATATATGCATACACACACACACACACAGGGGCACACACACGCAGAATGATAGGTAGATAGATAGGTAGATAGATAGGTAGATAGATAGATAGATAGATAGATAGATAGATAGATAGATAGATAGATAGATAGA
>JAWWEU010000111.1:544002-572200 GCA_035583155.1 Acropternis orthonyx
TAGATAGATAGATAGATAGATAGATAGATAGATAGATAGATAGATAGATAGATAGATAGATAGATAGACAGACAGACGCGCACACACGCGCCTTCCCCCGACCCCAGCGCGGCCCTGGCGCTGTCCGCGGTGCTGAAGCTCCGCCGCAGCCCGGCGCGGTGCGGGCGCTGCAGTGCCCCGGGAGGCACAGCCCGGTCCGGCCCTGCAGCGCAGAGCGCCCGCAGACCCTTCCTCCCTCTCCGAGCCGGGAATGGCGCTGGTTCCCCTTCTCCTCCGACCTTCCCTTCGCCGCCGGCCTCCTGCCACCCGCACGGCTGAGAGGCACAGCCCGCGCTGCCTGCCGCCGCCGATGAGGCTGGCGGCGAAATTACCGTCCTCTCCCTGCCTTCCTCCGTCCCCGCAGCAGCCCAGAGGCTGGAGACAAAAAAAAAAAAAAAAAGAAGCCGAGCGGGTCCCTTCTTAAATATATCCCTTTCTCCCCTTTCATTTTCGCCAATGCCACGCGGTGCCCCCCGCGCAGGTGGTGCCCCCCTTTACCTGTGCCGGCGGAGCGCGGCGCGGCGGGGTCGGTGCGGCACCGGGCGGGAGGCGAGGACAGGCGCTGCTGACCTCCGCGGGTCTCCTTCTTCAATGGATCGGGAGCCGTGCCCTCATCAAAGATGGCCGAACGCTCCTACGTCAGCAGCTTTTAATAGCCGTGCCCGGCGGGGGGAGCGGGAGGGGGCAGAGCGGGCCGGGCGCGCTTGAGTCATCGCCGCCGCACCGCACCGCACCGCACCGCTCCGCCGGCCCCGCCGCCTCCCGCCGCCGGGGCCGGGCCCGGGGCAGGGGCCGGGGCCGGGGCAGGGGCAGGGGGCTGAGCGCCCCTGCGGGCGGGCCGCCCGCGGAGGGGGGAAGGGACCCTCCCGCAGCAGCGATTTCCTCCGCCAAAGGGGTGGTCCGAAGAGGGTATCCCTCTGAAGTCCCCGGTACTCCATATATGGCCAATCTACGTGGGCTTCTATTTTTATGTGTGAATTCTTCCTTCTCTCCCCCTTTTTATTTCTCAGAGCATCCTGCCAGGGGTCTGGATGCGTTAATCTGATTATTCCCCCTCTCCTCCCTCCCCACTCCTAAGTAGGACCAGCCAAACACGAGGAAATCCATGGCTGAGGACATGTGTTTTAACTGATCATTTGAGGGACAGGTTCAAAAAAGAGAGAGGGAAATTAAACCCAAACAAAATCCTGGGCAAGTACATGCACACACAGAGCAGAGTGAGCACATCCCACTGCTGCCGAAGTGGGAAACGGCAGCCCTGTTCCAGGAAAGAGCCTGACTGATTTATCATGGATTAATTAAAATATTCATTCAGAGCGTACCTAATTTGGAGCAAATGGAGCTGTCTCCACTGTGATTTCTAATGGGAAGGAAATCCTTTCATTTCATCCAAAACGGTGGATGTTTGTAAAATTTATCTCTTAATGGGGAATGTAATGAAGGATGGTGATTGCAGTCGAAGTGCGATGCTCTGTTTAGTAACCTCAGTCATCTTTTCCCTTTCATTCCACAAGCCTTAGTGAGTTCATTTATGGAACCATCCAGACCTACAGATGCCTCCCTCTTCCCTGTCTGAGCCTCTCCTGCGAGCAGTGACAGAGCACTGGCTGTGTTTAACTCTGACACGCTGCGCACAGGCTTTTCTAAACAGTCTGCGGATGACACAGAGTCAAAACATCAGTCCCGCATTAGCGATAATTTCGTCCTCATCGTATCTGTTTTCCCCGCTTTTGCCAAGGAAAAGAAAACCGGAAGACAGGGAAGGCGATGCAGCTGTATTTGGAGCGCCTTCGTCTCGTGTTATGGTTGTATGGGTGTGGGGGAGGGCGGGGGGGGAAGGGAAGGGAAGGCGCGGGGGAGAAGGAGAGAGGACTGCGGGTGATTCCTCCTCCTCTGCTCAGTAGTTCCCCACAGAAAAACGTGACTGTAGATCGTGCTTTGTGAGTCTCACCCTCTCCTACGAAAATATGTCCTTCAAACTCATTTGGAGGGAAGCAGTCAAAAGTTTGCTAAATATACGACAAAGGAATTCTCAGGCAAGAGGGGCTTCCTCCTGCATTAGAGTATCTAATGAGCTATGCACACGGGAACCGCAGGGAAGGAGAGAACCTGTCAGGTTTAAGGGCTGTAAACACAGACTAACAGCATAAGATTAACACTGTGCAGACACCCCCACCTCCAGGCGAGGGATCTGGAACAGCAGCCTGATTGGGAAGCAGATTTAGCGTCATAAATGACAATTTGGAAAAGCAAACCTTTTCTGGCCGGCTCAAGCACGGGTTAATCATGCCCAACACTTGGGTTAGGTGTGCACTGCAGATGGCAAGAGGAATCCCAGAGTGAGCCCTGGTCTGAAATCCAGGCTGTCTGTGCACACGCATCGTGCGAGTTCCAAGCACACACGGAAAGTTAAAAAGGAATTTTCAGTCAGACAGCTTGTCTGATAGGTGGTTTTGAAATTAAGTATGATTTTTGAGACAGCAATACTCGTACTTATTAATAATTCATATTTACAGTAGATAAGGGAAGGAAAAGAGAAATTACAAACTGCTGTTTTGACTAAGCCACCAGCACTGCAAAATGCTGGCTGGGTTTGGATTCAAACCAATAACGCCTTTGAGAAGAATTTCAGTCCATTGGATACCAGCAGGGATGAATTTGGCTCCTTAAGACAGGGAGGAAAATGCAGTGAAGGCAAAATAAAATGCAGCACAACTTGAAGAAAGAGGGATAAGGGGTGGAAAAAGGAAGGGAAAGCAGGGAGGCAGTGGGAGGAGGATAAAAGGTAGGTTTCCAGTGAGAAGACTGTGTTCAATTTAAGATTCATTTTCAAGCTCTGCTGCAGCAGAAATCACATATTTTAATAAAACAACATAGGACAGAATCATTAAATAGATCACGAACATTGCCCAATAAGCTTAGTAGGAACAACTACCTTTCCTATAGTTATTCTGAAAATGAGCAAGGGAAGGGATTTGTCCTGTGTCACTCAGGAACACGGATGCCTCTATCCTGGGAGATGCTGAGGGGGGCAGCCTTTTGCACCGCAGCACCAGAATTTCTGTAGTAAGAAGTGCTCCTAAGCAATTTTAGCTGAGTCTTTAGCATCTTTTGGGAACTATTTAAAAAGAGAAAAAAAATAGAAGCACATGGAGAAATTTTTTACTCTATCTGATAGTATTTGTACACTCATTTGACAATGTGTGCAGGAGAGCTGAGAAACAAAGCCTATAAATGAAGAAGAAGGAGAGAGAAAACTGGAATTTGGTCTAAGAATGATTCAGCTCCTTCCTAATTATTCAGACAAATATTCAGCAGGCTGAACAACTGGCACCTGTGGGCACAGCTCATGAATAATGAGACAGGGAACATGCTTTCCTGTATGAGAGAGGCAAGATGTGGGTTCCCACGTTACCGACCAGGAGCCAGTGAAGGGCAGTACAGGCAGAGCCTGCAGCAGGTTCAGAGGGGGAAAGAACAGCCCTTATTTTGGCCATGATTTGAGGTCTGTGGGCAGTGGGAGCTTCTTGGCTGTCACAGCATCACCTTCAGCCTCCAACACACACCCCTGTGCGCTGCAGAGCTGAGCTGTGAGGCAGCTAAGGGGGTGAAACACCACAATGCTGACAGTGCCACCAGGTCCTTGATGTTAATGCCTGGGCTGTCCTGGAGTTGGTTGTAACACAAAGACTGCCTCGATTTCCCCCACCTTCCTCAGACATTTCCATTTTTTATTTTTCTTTCAGCATAGAGGGAAATACTGTTTTTACCCCAGTGCTGCTCTGCTATGCCTCAAGAATGTGGCTGGGAAATGAACTGAACTAGGCATAAAACAAAAAAGAGAGGGAAAATGTACCTGCTTTGACACTGAACATTTCACAGCCTCTCTGACTTCTGCATTTTCCAGGCTTAGATGCCAAGGCATGCCCTAGTCTGTTACGGGCTGTGCGGTCAGAACAGTTTGAGGATGGAGCCCTTTATGCAGAACTTCTAATTATTTTCTGTCACTCACTGCTGTTTATGTAACTTCTGAATTTTGACCATCAGCCATACTTGCATATCTGTGCCCCAGGCTGCTTCTGATTAAATTTGAGGCAACGCCTGGGCCAAATTTCTCCCTGCACTTTCAGAATCTCTAGATATACAGTTAAGCTGTGGGCTTTTTTAAGGACCTGTCTATAATCGGGTGCTCCAATTCAAGCCAAGCCAAGATTCCTCTGAGGCTTATGCTCAAAAATAGAGAGATTCAAAATACAATTTTAACACAAACCCTCAGAGAGAAGTCCCCACCGATTTCCTGATTACTCTCTTAGATGTGCAGAGCCAGATCCCCAAAGGTGTTTCGGTACCTGCTTCCGAACTAGTTGCTGAAAGAGCAACCAGGACTTAAATATTTGGTGAGTCTGGGTCTCCACTGCAGACCCCACCTCCCACTGCCTTGGCTGGGTCCTTCCACAGCTACACAGTCCAGTTTAACCCAGTCCAGTGCCAATATATTAACACACAATGTAATTTATTTGCAGTTCCCCATATAATTTTAGCCATATACCCTGACCACTAAGCTTTAAGTGCATGCAAATTAACAGGCTGGTTTAATCCACACTTTTAATGAGTTTATACTTTTGGGGGATATTGCCTGTTTACAGGATACATAAGTTATTTAAAACTGTGACTAGGCTTTAGGAACTGAGAAGTGCAATTCTCTTTGTTTGCAGTCTTTGAAATCAGTGGAGCTGAGATGAGTTCAACAAGTTGGCTTGTGATTTTTAATAATCCACCCAGAGATGAGGGCGCAGCTACTCCTTCCTTTATGGTTATAATTGCCAACCACACAATACATGTATTTGTTACAGTATTTATTTAATCATTTTGGAATGGTGTGAAGTGGTGCACAAGTACCAGCTTCATTCCACTTGTGCCTGATTATTCTGAGTGAAGCAAATGGGATTGAAGGAGGGAAATAGAAAAAAAATCACTAATCTTTAAGCAAAAGACAAAAATGTAAAGCAAACCAGAACACCCCTTCTCCTCTCAAATACCAGTTTCTGTCTAGAAAACAGACAGCTCTTAGGGCCCCACAGAGAGCTATCAGTTCAGGGCCATCAATTGTCACAACAAAGGGTGAAAGCCACAGCAGATGAAGATCTTCTGAAGATGCTGCCTCACACCAGAATGAAGGCTAGAACTGCCATGTCAGATCATGCCAAGGAGTCTAGTGATTTCCTCTGACTTCAGCGATGCCAATTCTTGGGTCTTTTACAAGGAGAAAGATCAGCCATTTCCCTGGCATCTTGGTGTGTCTCCCACCCTCACCTGTGAGGGAGCCTCAGCTGCTGCAAACTGGCTGAGATCTTTTGACTCTTTTGACTTCTAGCACCTGGCCCTGATTTCCTCCATCCCCACCAGGATGCTGCTCCACCCCTCCCTTACCCAGGTAAAAGGGCTGATGGGAGAGCTCCTCTCTTTTGCTGTGAAATTTTCCCTCCGTGATCTTTGTCCAGAAGGAATGAGTTGGTGCCACAAAGAAGTGCTGTAAGCCCTGAGTTTGTTCCTTTCCCTTGCTGCTTTCTCTCCTTAGAGTGTGTGGGAAGGTGTTGACTGTTAGTAGGTCTACTTCCTGCTCTTTCTTTAACTGGGTCATCACAATTTACCCCCTGATCTTCTGTAAGGGTTTGGGTGTCTTTTTCCCTTCTCACTCCTCTTTGATATTACCCTTCTGCAATTCTCCTTTTCCTCCCCTTCTTCCCCTTCCCCTTTTCCTCCTTACACTAAAGAGAAGGAAAGTGGGTCACTTCGTAATTGCTCTTCTCTATTTCAGAGAAACCCAGAGGCATAAAATGGAACAAACAGGTAAGTGTCATCAATTCAGGGGAGCTTTAAAGATGTTTTCCTTTTGGCTGTCCCTGGGATTTCTTCACCTCCTCTTTTCCCTTTGCTTCCAAATATCTGATGTAGCAACTACTGCTGCTGTCTGGCTGTGTAGTTAAAACTCAAGCTGAGTGACTTGGGAAGCTGCAAGTATGGATGTTGGCCTTTTTCCTCTTCCTTTTTTTATTGCTTTGGTTCAATGGCTAACAAAGTTTTATGAAAAGAATGAATTGTATTTAACTATGCAAAGGGGAGAGTGATTCAGTGTTGATGCAATAGTTTTCAATAACCTCAGGCATCCATAAAAATGATTCAGAAAAAGAAGGAAAGGCTTCCTCACTTATTAGCAGTCTTTATCTCTGAGCTGCTTGCCATGGAACAGGACTTTAGATCATCCTCAGTTAGACAAAACAAGAGACATATACAGTCCAGTCAAGCATGCAATTTTAATTTAATTTTTTTTTTTATGTAGGTGTAGTCCCAGGGATTCTTTTGTCCTCAAGGCCTTGTTTTGTCAGGGCTACCTTAGCCATTTTCTCCTGCTTTCAGTGAGAAACTTGATGTTAAGCTGAGTCCCTCTCTTAGCAGTTAGTTGGAGTCTGGTTCCAGGTGTAGTGTTAGAGGACTTCCAGGGTTAGGAGACTTAAAAGCTGAGGGTGAGAGTTTTGACAGGTGGGTATAATATTTTGTCATTTGTTTGTTTTGTTTGGGAGCCAGGGTTTACAGATCATAAGAATTAGCTGTTACTCCATATTAATTATTTGTGTTATATGGGTCAGACAAGGGGGATTACTGTTCCTTTTAGAGCCCACAAATGTTGCTGCTCATCTGAACAAGATTATTGTATGTATTCAGTTTGGGCTTCTGGGTAATCCTTTTTGCTCCGATTTTCACTGAGTTGTGCAAGAAAAGGTTCTCTTTCCTTGGCAAATTCTCTTGCTATTTGTTGAGCAGAGTGGTGGAAGAGACCAAGCTCCAGAAGCAGGGTAGGGACCTGGCTTTTTTTCAGAGGCTGGATATTGAGCAGCTGTATCACTCTAGAAAAAGCCACTTCCACCTTGAAAATTAGCACTTTGGGCTGAGATAGAAAAGCATAAACCTCCCTGAGAGAACTGCCTGACACAGTCCTTGGTGGTGTTTCACAGACCATGCTGCATTGCTGCAGCTGTTTCTCTTCCCCTATTGGAACTGAGGCTGAATCTGTCTCAGCCTCTCTTCCTGTTGCTTTTTATTCCCTTATTAAGGTTGTATATATTTTCGTTTTCACCTATTGTTTACTATATCTCTGCCCAAGGGGACTTGGTGTTGCCTCTGTAATTTACCTCTCCAAGGAGAGCCTGGAAAGTCAACAGGGCAACTGCCTGGGGAGGTTTCTGTTTCTTAAGCAAAGGGAAGACATCAACCTTACTGATCCATTTGGAGTCTTGTTTCTGTCACTAAGGGCTCTTGGGAAAGTCTGATAGGTCTGTTTAATCTCTGCCCAAAAAGAAGCTGCATCAGACAGGGAATCCACTCGAGGTTAAATGGCCATGGTGTCAACTTTCCATCACGTGGATGTGCATCTGGAATAATGCAGGTGACTCAGAGGAGGCCAGGTTTACTCTATACAACAGACAGACTGAGTTTGAAGATAGATCAGACAAGTATGTAGCTTAAGGTGTTAACCCTTGTGTTCCTCATCTTCCGTATACATTGCAGTAGGTTTAAAATTACTCTTGGCAGTACTTCTCAGCCTTGTTTGAGGCAAAAAAAGGAGTCTTATGCACCCTTGGTCTAACAGGAAGGGTAGCTCTACGGATTTATGGGTCAATGTCTTAATATATCTTTTAAATGGGAGTGAAAACTGCCCTGGAAAGGTCCTGAGAGTTATATCAATTTCTCCTCCTAGTGATCTGCAAATAATTGATTTTTTTTTAATGGAGAAACTTGCTGAAAATTGCAAGTGAGGGAAGCTAATCTGTCAAGTACTCCCCAGCTTCTGAATGTGGAATATACTTTTCCTTTCCTCTCCTGAAGAACTAATAAATGTCCAAAATATTTTGAGGAACAAGATATTATCTGAGGAAAACTCTACTGCTCTCAACCAAATTCTTGCCCCTGGTGTTGAGGTGTTTTAAGGAGTGTTCTTTAACCTGCCTGTTTCTAAAATATGCACAGTTATGGACTCCTCTTGAGTAATTAGTGAGCCTTGTTCTCACATGAGCTATATGCACAATAAGGAGCTGAGTCTGAGATGTCAGCTTACTGTCAAATCTACCTTTTTCCTGCAAGTACCAAACACTCGCGTGTGATAACACCTGACAACCTGCACTGCTGGTGAGCCCGGTCCTGGCATGACAGGGCGTGTTACAGGTCAGGCTTGAGTGTGGTGGCATGCTGAGGAGAAGCTTTTCAAGTTGTCTGATCCAGGTGTGCTCTTGCAGTGTAAGAAAATGAGAAAGGACTAGGGAAAGTGGAAGCCTGATCCAAAATTTCCTGTGGACTTCAATGCAGGTCTGCAGACAGCTTTGGACTGAGGAATGATATGGACTTCTGTTGGATCAATTAAAAATACTGCCTTAGAGATTGTTTCTTATGTGGGAAAAATCCTCATTACTTTGACTGTCTGTGCAACCACCCACAAGTCAGACTGCAGCTCTCACATGTGCCAAAAAAAGAGACCTTTTATTAAGAGGAGTCTCTTGGAGCCTGTAGAGACCACAAATGAACACCCGCAAGGCGAGCAATGTAGCCTGCCCTGGGACCCTTATTAAGCCCATTACAGCCCTTAGCAGGCTCAGCTGCCTTCCCAGATCCCAGCAGTGCTGCTTCCTTCCTAGCTGTTTGCCTTGGAGCAGGTCTGTGGCATTTTTGTCTCTTATTTATGTCAAAAATGCTGTTGAAAGACATCCAGAGGCTTGGGCTTCCTCATGATCCCCCAGCACCTTTCCAAGGTGAAGGTATGGAGTTAAAAGGTGACTAGAGAAATAATAATCTATTTTAATTGTTTATTTGTCTTCTTACTTTAGTGTTGCTACTACAGCTGAAACCATGGTTCCTAAGTAATGTTCCTTGTGACCAGGATGATCCAGATAACAGGGAGATTAAAATAGGCCTTTGCCTCTGGCATTTTTCTTGCTATTAGGGGCTCAAGGGATGTGGGGACTGCTCTGCTGGGAGCTTGGCTTTTAGTTTGACCCTGAAGCTGAGAAGAGGAGATGAGGGCTCCTCACTTGCCTCTCTGCAAGCAATCTGAGTCTTGGTGGAAGAAAGGGCACAAGCTAAATGGAAGCTGATGTCCCCTCTGTGGTGGCCTGTTTAGCAGTACTGATCACCTGGGAAGTGAGAGGAATGGTGTGGGCCTTGGAGCACCTCCAAGGCACAGAGGACAGCATAGAAGCTTCTTTCCCAGACCTGACCTGACCAAGCTCTAGATTTATGGTTTGCTCTTTGACTTTTTCTGCATCTGGAGGATGAAGGTTAAGACTTTGCAGTATGTCTGTGGACCAGTTATTTTTTTCACTCCTAAAGAAAGGCAAAAAGTGAAGGGTTTAATGTCTAGGCTGACTCTTGGCTGCTGGGTGATAGACTTCTGGGATTTGTCTGCTCAGTGTATCAGGGTGAGGTTTTGTCTGCAGGGGAGTATTTGAGAAAAGACAGGAAGAGGTGAAGAATCAAGGCTGGAGTGGAGCTCTGAACACACAGTTGAAGCTCTGAGGTCTGCGTGATGATAAAAGGGCAGCTAACCAGAGGCAAATTGTTTTGGCCTTTGCCATGGTGCCATGGTTGGGCAGGGGGACTGTGTGCATGCCATTTGTTCAGGGGCTTAACCCTAGGGTGGTAATGCTGCCTCAGAGTTATGCTTCAGTGTTGGCTTTTGCCTCGTCCTTGCCCCAAACTTTGTGAACATTTACCCATGAGGAGATCCAAAGCTGACATCCAAACTGTTTGTGGGAGTGAATTATTCCTGAGGGGTTTTGAATATCCCACAGCACACATGCAAAGATGTTCATGATTAAGGTTTATATCTGACTCGTGTTATAAATAGTTCAAGGAGAATAAGAGAAACTTCTTCCTGTCCATGAAGCAGGTGAGCAGTGTCCAAAGTCATGTGCAAGAAGAGTCTGGACGTGAAAATAGCCTTGTTGCAGCTTTTTTCCCTGTTATGCAGCTGCACCGCAAGCTACCTGCACTGAATCTATTCCTCAAGAGTCAGGATGCTCCTCCTGCCTCCCCAGCCATTCCCCAGGGTGGTGCAGAGCCTCTGGCTGGCAGCAGCGTGGCTGCTATGCTGCAGCACAGAGCAGAGCTGCTTGTGTTCCCAGTGGCAGGACCCTTGGAAGGCAGTGAGTAGGAAAGATCTGCAGGGGAGGCCCAGACAGTGATTAAGTTCTTTACACTTAAGGTTCTTCCCCCAGAGGGTAGTTGGGCACTGGAACAGGTTCAGCAGGGAAGTGGTCACAGCACCCAGCCTGTCTGAGTTCAAGGAGCATTTGGACAATGCTCTCAGGCAGATGGTGGGATTGTTGGGACTCTCCTGTGCAAGGTCAAGAGCTGGACTTTGGTGATCCTTGTGTGTCTCTCCTGACTCAGAATATTCCATGATTTTATTTGGTTTCTGAGTGTCCCCTCGCTCCCATGAGTCACCTGGCATGTGGCCCGATGCCTTGCTGTGTGAGTTGGTCTCTGTCTCAGCACTGGAGCCTCTCTGCAGAATGTACCCTTCAGCTGCTCTGAGATCTCCTGCACCAAGGGCCCAGGAGGTTGGCAGAATCGATCATGCCAAGGCAGAAATAGCTTTGTGCTGGAGCCAAGGTCCTTTCAAGGCAGGAGTCATTCATTTGGGTGATTTTCAGCAGCGCCAGGTTTGTAAGTAATCTCAGCTATTTGAATTCATTGGGAGCCCAGCCCCAAATACATGGTACTCAAAGAAATTTAAAATAATCCCTTTGGAGCATGTATTTGCTTTCTAGCTTTCAGCTGCTTAACAGCTGGGCTTCAGCACTTACACCTCCAGCCACAGTGGATAGAAAATGGTCCAAAGGTTGCGACAGTACGGAGCTTGCAGGAGCTGCCCAGCTGGTGTCGGGGGAGCTGGATCATGTGCTGCCTCACAAGCTTTGTAGACTCCTCCCAGGAATTTTCCATTTTTCCCCTGCTCCCCACACACGTGCTTCCGATTGGAGCCAGGATGTGGCCCTGCATGGATAGGGCAGCATTGCTGTGCCCTCTTCTGTTGGCACGGGAGCTGTCCAAAAAGTCCAGCTGAGACTACTTTATTGCATAGATCATCATTCATTGCACAGCCTTATTCACATTAGAAGCTGGAGAAACTTCTGGGTGTGATGAAGGTAATGGAATTTGGCCCTTCCAATTGATCTGCTTGGTGATGTTGGTTGGTTTGTTGGGGGGAGGGTCAAGGCTCTGTACAACTTGTTTTCCTCTTCCCCCCTAAGCAGATAATAACACAACACAGGCTGAATGGAGAAGCAGCCTGTGTATGTTAATATCTGGCATGACATTTCCTTGTGGAAAAGGAGATGCCTCCAGTTTACCTGTATGAATAATTATCCCTGGCACTGTTTTCTTCCTGCATATGGAGACTGGGACTGCTGCCATCCTATGCACCAGTCCCACTGCTTCTTTGGCAATAAGCAAGTGAGGCCCTGCCTGATACTGGGTATGAATCCACAGCAGGGAGGAATTCTCCCACACACTGCCAGGGAACAGATTTATTGCCACATATCCACACAAGGTGCCGAATTCACCTAGGTATCTTCTAATGTTCTATTTTAATTGCTCATCTCAGCCAGCTAATAATAAATCAGTCTTGAATTTGCAGTGGGGATTTGGGAGGGATAGAGATTGAATGAGATCTTATTGATATTATTGCAAAAGATCTTTTCTGTCTTTTCTGAGTAAATGAATTCTATCCTTTTGGTTGTATTAAAGATCTTTCAAAACCAGTCTGCCAGCATCCTTTTCTGCACGCTGAGCCATCGCTGTGCAGACTGCTGCATCCCCAGCCAGCAAAGATCTGTGTGCTGGCTGGAGCCCTCAGCTCCAACAGCCTGCACTGGAAATCAGAATGCAGGGAAGAACTTGTGCTGGAAGCTTCTTGTTTTCTTTTTTTTCTTTTAAATAATATGTTCTATAGCACTAAACTGTAGTTTTGCAGTGCTTATGGGACAGCTTCTGAAGAGTAACAAAAAAAGGTTTCTCTCTCTTTCAATGAAGGAGCAGTCAGCAGGCCATAATCTGAATCAGAGAGTTAGAGTTCAGCTATTGAGTTTTATAAGTCAACTTTTTTTAACCCTCCATAGAAATCCAGTATTTTGCTTTCCTGGAATACAGCCTTATCCAAGAGAGGTAGCACTGGGACTTTTGGGAGGGGTGGATGCACCATAATTTGAATACACCACTGCCATTATAAACTAACATGACAGCAGTGCCTAAAGCAAGACTAATCACATCTTCTCTTGTGCTGTATACAAATAAAACAATTAAGATACTCATGCCTTAATGAGTTTGTCTAAAATATGCAAGACTGAAAAAAGGCATTAGAAAACAGCCATTTCTGCTCTCTGTTTTTCTGTTTTCAATACTTTCCCTGCATGCTGAGAATTCCAAGACTGTACAAGGTAATGCTTATGATTAATCCAAGAGACCTGGGAGTTATTTAAACTAATGTGCTTCAAATCATAATTCAGCCTCTCTCTGAGGAAGAAATTATTTCTTGATCTTGACTAATTTTTTTTCCCTAGACAGTCTCATATCTGCTGAACTGGGGAGCCAATGGGAAGGTAAAGTAGTTCATGTCTCCTCGTTAGAGACCCTACTTGGCACACGAGGCAGGGTTGCACAGGGAGCTTTCCTGTGTAGGTCTGCTGTTGTGTACAGACCATGCAAAGTGTTCTCTGCTGGGCACACTTGTAGGACAGTGCAGTCACTTGTTTGATAAATGGCCCTGCAAACACAAGCCAGAATCCTGGCAGGCCCCTGGGTAGAGATGCTCAGCCCGTACCCTGCAGGCTCCTGATATCTCATTGCAAGCTTGATGTGTTACACAAAAGGTAGAGCAACATCAGAATGATACTTCAAATAGCAAAACTTTCTCATCCTTGGAATAGGTCTGTGGTGGACACCAGTTCAGGTCATGTGATAAACACCAGATGACTCCTTTGGACTGTGGCCAGAAACATTGTGGAAACTGAGCCTAAAATGGCAGATTTCAAGGAAGACTGAGCCCAGTGGTTTCAGGAACTGAACCTTTGGAGTGCCAGCACTTTGTGGCAACTCTGAGCCAGTGTGCAACTTGAAGGCCTGTTCCAAGAGTCATTAGCAATTTTGCTATTAACTTAGGTGCTACAAAAAGCTGTTTATGTAGATTGTTGAGTTTTGGCTCTGTGTAGACTAGTATGTGCAAGTGAAGTATCTATAGCTTAAGGTAGATAAAAGAAAGGAAGGGAAGACAACATCCAAACTAGGCAAGGTTTTGTGTAAGAAAAGTCCAGGTTAATAAAGGCATGAGCTTCATTCACAGTTCTCAAAAACTATTTGCAGAAACCTGGTTTGTCAGGAAAAACCGTGATTCACTAATGTAACATTTTTTCCTAATCTTGGAATATTTTCATTGTTAGTTAGGTCTGGCAGTTTTCACACGAGCCTATTTGGGTGCGAGTTGTCAAACAGTGTCAATGAATCCTTGAATTCTCTGTGCTTCTTGAGACCAACAAAGTACAGATTCTTTTCCTTCCTGGGACAGTGCAGCAGGTCCAAACTGCCTTCCTCCTCTGTGGTAACTGCAGGGAAATGGTAGGAATGAGATAATGATATTCCTGTTCTGCTGCAATAAGACTTGCAGGTAAATCTTGCTACCTGTGAATTACTGTTTGTCATCTGAGAAAGGGGAATTAAATTTCTCTCTTGAGATCTAAAGCCTTTGCTTTCATCATGCTGCACATCTTGGCTGGAAGATGAAATACCTAATCAATGTGTGCAAGTGAAATTCAGAGCTCTGGTTTGGGGAATCCACCTGTGTGCTGCAAAGTTCCCGGTGTTGTTCTCCCAGGACTACTGGCTATGATTCAGTGGACAAGGCAATTATTTTGTATTTAATTTTTTAAAAGTTTGAGCTAGAATCTCTGCTAGTTCAATTTTCATTTCATGCACTGCAAGGTGAGAGCTCTTGGCAGTATCCCAGGATATCAGAGTGTAAAACAGGGTGAAGAACTAAAGTGTGTCATGGAAGGTGAAATCTGAAGTGAAATTTTGGATGGGCAGAGCTAGTCATGTTTATGACCATTTCTTCTAGTTTTTCTGAGTATGAAGGTGGATATTCACCTCTGGTTATTTTTGTACAGAAAAATACTGGGGTCTGGGGGAGAACAGATGTGAAGCAGGAACACTCAATTTTGTCTGCTTAGCCTTCATCAGAAGTCAAGCAAAAAATGTATCATGATATTGTGGGATCATCAGATATAAGGAAAAAACTAGCAATGGTGTGTTGATGGGGGGAAAGGCAGTAACCTGTGAGGGGTTTTTTTGCTGGACTCACTGCTGATTTGGAGTGCAACTGAGATTATCTTGAGCCTTCATCTTCCACCAGTTTAATGAATTTTTGAGACAAAGAGAAGCCAGTGAGAGAGGAGTTAGCTGAGCTGCCCTATCACAGTGATGGGGACTGTCCTGCTTGGGCAAAGGTTGCAATGTACTCCATGAAAATGAGAATTTATACGGTAATGATCTCATCTCCCCTCACCAGGAGGCTGGGGGGAATCACAGGGATGTATTTGTGGGGAGTTGTTACAGCTGCTCCTCTACTGTGAGGCACAGTATGGTTAAAAGGCAAAATACTGCATAGCCTGGTACTTGTAGGTACTGCTGTTGTCTTTTCATGTCATTTTCTTCCAGGCTTTGATGTGTGGTGTTTGATAGGGACTAGAGAATGTTTCCTACAGTGCTTCAGGCAAAAGTGTGAGAGGCAGCAATGATGGTTACAAGAACAGGGGTTGTTTGGTGGCAGGTTTCTTGCTTTCAGGTGGTATAGTTTACTCTTCCATAAGTCAAACCTAACTAGGAATATTATATTGAAAACACCTGACTTCTTAAGGTGCAAGGGTAATTTAGTGAGAAATTATATAAAGTGTAGATAAAAAGATAAAAATCCTAAGTGGAAGCAACTAAAAATTGTATCTTCCCCAATTATCCTCTCATCACCTCAAAGGCATGATTTATTTGATGGAAAAGTCCCACTGTGTTATGTTTGCCATTTTTGAGCATAGTCCAAAACTGGCCTGATGACTTGTGTTGAGAGAAGGGATTGACCTTGGTGTAACTTGTGCTGTTGGCAGCATGGCCTAACCAGCATCAGATCTTGGGTCAGAAGAAATAGGACTGTGTGTACAATGAGGCCCTGCTGTCCTTGTCACTTTGTTCACGGGGAAAAAAGTACTTTTTCAGAAGCCTGGGGAAAATAAATAGTAAAAAGGGGTACTGGGATCAAGAAAAATAATCTGTCCTGACATTTCATCTAGGGATACTTGAAATCTGAAATCCACTGTGGGAAATGAGTCTGGAATGACAGGGATGTGCAGGAGTTGTTCTGAGAACTGGAGGAAGACACAGAGTTAAAAATACAACAAAGCAAGGGAAGATGCTGCAGTAACTTAGCCCACTCTGTATAGCTTTTCTATAGGTGTGGGAGAGATGGAAGGCAGCAGCTGGCTCCTCCAGAAAGCCTATTTTTATTAAGTCTTGCAAATATTCAGAGAGAAAGACAATTTCAAAAAGCTAAACCAGTCGATATTAGGTGTAAAACCAATTATGATATCTTCTGATGGTGGAGCATGTATTTTGTCTCTCCTCTTCCCTTGCACTTCCTGCCCCAACAGGGAAGAACCCAAGTGACTCTTCTTCCTCCAGCATATTTTTTTCTGGAGTCCTCTTTAGTTCTCAGCATACACAACATGTTGCTGAGTCTCCCATTCTCCTGGGAGAAACCAATTAGAGATTTCCCTCTGAATGAATTCTTAATTGCAGGTTTCAGCCCAGTATGAAGGGGACTGCTGTTGTTATTTCTTTTCCCAGGAAGGGGAAAAGCACCAGTACTGGCACCAGCTTGTGATGTCAGGTCTCTGCAATGGTGACAGGAAGCTTTCCCAGGAAGAGTGGGCGACAGCAAGGCTTTTAATGAGGGGCAGGTGGCCTCTTGCTGTGTGCAGACCCAACTGCACTGCTTGGGCTGGCTGTAGTAGACTACATGGGATACTGCAGATATACAGTTGTCTTCTGTC
This sequence comes from Acropternis orthonyx, assembly GCA_035583155.1. Lineage (NCBI taxonomy): Eukaryota > Metazoa > Chordata > Aves > Passeriformes > Rhinocryptidae > Acropternis > Acropternis orthonyx. Next base: position 560,184 of record JAWWEU010000111.1, read on the forward strand.
CCTGTTTTAAGGGCTCTGCAGTTCTTAGCTGTAATCCCACACCAGCTGTAGGAGGGTGATACAAAGGGAGAAACAGTGCTCTGTGCTCTCTGTATACCCACAGCAGGTTTGTGTAAAGATCTGCTGGGAATGGAGTTTTTTAAATGAGCTTTCAGGAAATCTTGCTGGTGTCAGGGCAGGATTCCCATTTAGTTCACTTTTTTGGGGAAAACCCAACATGACAGCACCTATTTCCATGACCTATTTTTGACAGTCTCTTTGCTTATGTTTGTCCCTCAAGTGCTCTCAGTCTCCCTAACAGAGGTGTCTGTGTGTTCCCTGTGGTTCAGTGGAGCAGATCACATGGATTACTTCACTTGCAGAGTCCTTGGAAGCAGCATGGTCGAACAAGCCCATTGCTTTGTTCCCTCCTAGAGTAAGAGAAGCCCTTTAATCTTCAGAAGATTGTTCTAAAAGTAGAGTATTGATGAGGGATGGTATAGAGAGAGACTGGGAAAATGATGCCCAGGAAAGGAATAATCTCCCTCTTGAGGGAGGGATGTGATGTTGGTTCCTTTGTCATCCCCCTCTGCCAACATGCCTTATCTTTGTTCTTCTCAATCCATACAGTGAGGACAGTTCACTTTAGTATTAGGCCTCTCCCAGAGGAGGCAGCCAGGGTTGATAAGGGATGTTTCTGTGCTGTAATATCTTTCCTCTCAGTTACCTCCAGATAATTTCATCAATTGCTGAATGGACACCAGTGACCTTGCACAGTTTGAAGTGTTGTCATGGGTGAAAGATCCCAGTCCCGTTACCAATTTCCTTCAACAAATGTTTCCCTTACAGAACACCCCCATATTATGATTGTATAGGACATTTGTGTCCTACTGAAAAGACAAATGAAGATGCTGGGATCGTTTCTCTGCTGCACAGATGCTTACTCTCAGTTTAGCTGAATTGGCTCAGCCTCCTTTGGCTGAACCAGATCTTAGCCTTTTTTCTAGATCATCAGGCAGACCAAAACCAGTGTTGACAACCAGCAGAGTGATAGTATCAATGTTTGACGTCTGTCTTTTTCAGAGGACAAGACTGATTAAGCTGGAGCTTTATCTGGACCTGAGGCAATCAATATCTCTAGGAATGGTGGGCTAGTGAGGCTGAGCTTCCCAGTTAGGTTGGAGGTTTAAACCTTCAAGTTGGCTGAATCTGTTCTTGGGTCTAGTTTGGTAGAGGATCTCAAAGTGTTGGTATATGTATGTGAAGGTAACTGCTGTCTCCTGAAGTTACACAGATCCTGAGTCTGAATCTCCTATAGGAAGCAGAGTGCCAAAGGCTGCTCTGATAATAAATTTCATAAGTGGGCTGCAAGATGCCTTACCAAAAACAACCTCATCCCTGCTCCAAGTGGTGGTTTGAGGGTGAAGCTCAGCAGTGCCCTTTACTGCTCACCTGGACACAGGTAAATTACGAGTGGGGCAGGTGAAAACATCAAGCTACAACTGATGTATTTAGCAGTCTCTTTTACCTTTTTTTATAGTGGGATTTGCCCTGAAAAAGGGGATAGGAGTGTATATAGCAATTTTTTTCCCTTCCTTTGCACCCTTACTCATCTCTTGCCATGTATTAGAGCAGTTGTCCTGTAGGGTGGGGTGAGAAAGTATGCAGATAAATATTAATTATCTCTTTGTAGTAATTCAGCAGAGACATTTCTTTCCTTTTCACTTGCATTGCATCCCTTCTCTCAAATTAATTAATTCTTGAGAAGTATCATTAGGAGAGAAGTCCTTACTTTTTTTGAATGAAACTAACATTTAGAAGAGGTACAGAATTCCTGATAAATGATCCCTAGAGTCCTATAACCATTTGGCTGTCTTCATTAGTGCCTAAACAACAGGGGACTTCATGCAGAGGAAGGAAATGAGGTGGGAGGCAGCTGATGAGAGGAGCAATGTACCCTGCTAACAAAACTTGTCTGAATCCAAGACCTCTGCATTTCGTTTCAACTGCCTCATTCTGAGCAACCATGTTAAGAAAGAAGGAAAATATTTAAAGCTGTATCAACCAGAGCCCCATGGGAAAACAAGATAAATATCAGCAGAGCTGGTGCTGCTCTGGCTGGGAAACCCACACAGCACTGGGATCAACACAGCCCTGCCCTGTGGCAGCATCTGCTGCAGCCCTAGCTTGGCACATGTGCCAGTTCTCCTTTGCACACTCCTCTGCTCCAGAACTGTGTTTAGCAGCGATGAATTCTTTTTTTGTAGTGCTGAGGAAAGTATGTGCAGCTGAAGGGGGAGGAAGAGCTTGCCTTAGACTGTAGATATGGGGAGATGCCCCAATAGGATTGCTACCTGTCCTTAGGAGTTATCTGATTCTCTCCCAAGTGCAGTGCTTTTTCAGGAAGGAGCTAATCCTGGGAGACATCAAGGGCCACCGAGACACTGACATGTGTGGTTTGAGTCCAGCAGTGCTGCACAGTTCACTACAGCCTCAGCCCTCCTCTTCCACCCTGTCAAATTCAGGGCTGCTTTTCCTGAGCACTGCCCTTCTGGCAACTGTGAATTTCTACTGCTTAACATAACCCAAGTCTATCATCTGAGGATGTAGCAGTTAAATAACAGTCTGAGCTTCTGCAAAACAACTGTGGAGTCCCTCAGGCCACTGATGCTGCTTATTCCTCCCCCAGAGCCCAAGGGAGCAGATGTAATGACTACATAAAGGATTCTGAGGACAGCAGTATAAAAGCAGCTCATGCAGCGGTCAGCATGCTTCAGTTTGGTGGAAACTGCCTGATCCTGCATCAAACGCCAGTGTAGGGGAGATGTTTTTTCTCTTGGCCTTTGCTGATTTGCAAAATTCATTAGTCTAGTGAAGGAACTGGACAGGAGGAGGAGAGTAGGGATCTCTTTCTGACTGAAAATCAACCAAAATAGGGATATATCTTTAGCCTAGGACTGACTATTCCCCAGAGCAGTGGCTCTTCCTCACCAAGAATTCTCTATCAATCAGTTCCTTGATGCTTTCAGAAAAAAATCCTCTGTCTGATGCTTGTGATGGAAGTTGTATTCTGCTCTCTGGAGATAGTTTTCCCTGGGTGGGGTATTGGCTTCCCTAAGGATAACCTTTGCCTGCTGCTTGTTTTCCTCCCTGAATGCCTGTTTCCAAGGGGAAAAGCTGGTTTAAGCTCTGCTCTTGTCAAAACCCTGGTGGGGGCTGTTAGAGTCCTTCCCAAAGCATCAGCTGATGTGGACTGCAAGCACAGACTGCTTTTACACTGGGTATGTTTTGGGGCTTTCAGGAGGAGAAACACTTTTCAGTAACCTCCGGCAGAACACAGGCTGTATGTTGAGGTAATCAGCATCCTTGATCTTCTCCTCTGAGACCCAGCAGTTAGCTTATTTGCACTCAGTTGTGGCAAAAATACAAAGAAAACAAATAGGAAAGATTATTTAATGAACTCTGGAAATGAGTAATGAATACATCATTTTTAAGTGGTTCTTCAGACTGCTGCAGAGTGCTATCCTGAGATATGAGAGCATGAATCTTGGCTAATATGAAAGAGGGCAGTCATTTGGTTTCTGAATGAACAGCTCACAGGATGAATGGAAGAGCTAATTGTTTCTTGAAGCAAACTTTTTAGACATTTGTGTGCCTAAGAAGGAAACTTGGCAGTGTGCTGAACCTTAATTTTTAAACAGTGTGAAAGATGGGTTTGACTTACCGTTGCTTTCAGTTGGTATGATGCCATCGCCTTCGATGGAGGATTTGTAGCCATCACATACCACCTGCATGGCTATCGGGTGGAACTGCAAAGAGAAATAAAAGACTAAAGAAGGTTTTGGAGCACAATTACAGGTGTTTGGAAGCTCCCATAGTGACAGAAAAGTAGAACATATGACTGACTTAAACTAATTTGTTACTTGTGTTGTATTGAACACAATATCTTTGCCCTGGAGTCCCAGTTTAGTCTTTATCTAAAATCCAGGAAAGCTGTTTGGGACCTACATCTATTGAGAGACTGGCTCACGTTTCAAATAAATTATACAGCGTTTCTTCCCAAAAAGATTCTTACAGGTTGGTCTTCAATTATTGCTTGCAACTCAAAAGGGATTCAGGATAAGTATATTTTGGGTTTGGTGTCACTTTGAGTCCTCAGTGAATAGACTCATCATAGTGAAAGCACTTTATGGATAGATGACTCAAGAAGTGTTTCCTTTTAGAATGTCTTTAAAATAACTTTCTTTGACTGAATCTGAATGATTCTATAAGAATGTGAACGTGTAGATAAGCATGGTATGAGTGTGAAAATGTATGGATAAAAAAGGTAAATTTAAAAATTAAAAATCCAGGAAAATTAAGTTCTGAATTCATATAGCGAAGGTGTAAAGTCTTCAAGTTACTGCCAAGGAGAAAAGATGCAGCCAGCAGCTCAGCTTTATTGAGGGAGATATTTATTTTAAAGGCATCTTTTTAATCTGTGACTTGCAGACTGGCCAGAGAACTGAACTTGAGGTGGTGATGGTTGGTGGAGGTTTAGGAGCTGTGCTGAGGATCAGAGAGTGCTGCCTGTGTTAGGGCTATGTGTACATAGCCTTTTCTGCTGTGCCGTCATGATTCTATGCCTTAACCCTGTGATGGGACAGCTGTGACTCTGGAGCTTTGGCAGGTGTTTTCCTACAGGAAAAAATTCCTTACTGTCCATACTGAGGCTGCTTTCATTTCCACTCAATGAAGCAGGTATTGCTTAGATGGTGTGGAAGTAGGCACCTCTTGTAGGGCTTCCTGCCAAGCTTCCTGGGAGCCAGATATTAGTGGCAAGTGAGTCTAAAGGAAGCTCTTTACTGAAGCTTGTGTGATGTGAAGAAAGTTTATCGTGGACTTGCTTTCACACTTGAGAGCTTATTACAAACTGGTAAACTCTTTGGTGTAGCAGAAGGTGGTGGTTGTCGTGTCTGAGACATAGATATGGTCCATAACCTTTCTTTTGTATCAAGGTTTGCATCTTGTTTCAAGGTCAATAAATCAGTCTGATTGCTCTCACAATACTTTTTCCCCAGCCTAAAAAGCAATGGTTAAATTTGTGTGTTGTTACATGTAAAGGCAGCAATTTAATTTTTAAAACATGTCAGACATCTATTTGAATTAGGAGCTAGGTCCCTAAATATCTTTCAAAATCTGGAGCTGTGCAACAGATGGAGAATCAGCATTTAAAGAGTAATTTCACAAAGGAAGCAGAGCATCTTTAGTGAAATTATTTCCTTTAGCAAATAGTTGCACAGCATGAAGAAAGAAAGCAGAGCCAGCATCTTGCACAGGGGAAATCATGCTTACTCTCCCTCTCCTCATGCCTCCTTTCTAGTTCTCTTCTTTTGAAATGGATGCACCAGGCCATGCTGTGGCACAGTGCACAGCGTGCACCCAACTGGTACACAGCAACACATTGGCCTCTTGTTGGCATCATGTGGCAGGTCACAGTGGACACTTTGGTGTGTCCCATGGAACGATGAACCCTTCTTATGTCCTTAAGTGATTTTAATGTAGATAAAAATGTCACAAATGCACTGAACAAGAGCTACTGGCCTGTGGAATTATTCCAAGATAATGTCAGAGGCTCTTAAAAGCAGGCTGATAATACAGTATGTCAGGCTTATGTAACTGGATGTTGAGCCATGCTATGTATATATGGACCTCAGATTATGGGCAAATATAGGGCTGCAGTTGGGGCCAATACCCCAGCAAATGGACGGGAAAATCCCATCAGCTACCCATGTCAGAGTACCAAAAACTGTCCATGTACCTGGTAGGGAAAATCCAACCTCTGACCATCTTTGAAGACAATAATGACACTGCAGAGTCTGTGTAATCAGGAACTGGTGATGGTCTAGGACAGATCTCCAAAGTTTCCTTATCTTGGATTCTGGGGGCATGTGCAGTGTGAAAATAAATTTTGCAGTGTCTGTGAGGGAAAGGCAACTTTCTAGACAGGTGGAGCTCACCGGTTTTCAAAAAACGGGCTTCTGCTTAGAGATCAAACAACTGCCATATGGTGTTGTTTTCTCCTATAGCACAAACATATTTAGCTCTGCCAGGGGAAGTCTGGGGAACTGATTGGCTGTGGTCATGTAGAATGTGGCTGAAATTGGAGTAAAACACTACCAAAGCACAGAGCAGCTTTGGAGAAAGGAGGCTGAATGGCAAGTGCAGCAGGAGAGATGCAGTAGGTCACTTGGGGAAGGACTTACTGCTCAGTTTAACCTCAGTTTCATTTTATGAAAGCCTGGCAGCTGCAAAGATACAGGTGTAAAAGCAAATCACAAATTGTAGAACTCTTTTTATAAGTAGACTCCTCCACCAAGCTCTGAATCAACATTATTTCAGCTAAAACCCCCCAAATAATTGCATGCTACTGCTCTGATTCTTTGCTATAAGACCAAATCTCATTAGGACCTGCAATAATAGCACATCTAAGAGCAAAATTTGGCTCCGAATGCTTTCACAACACCCACTTTTCATTTGAGTGTTCAAAGTTGCTGCAAAACATTTTGGAGAATTAGCTATTAGCTCCACACTGTAGTAATTTTTCTAGTGACAACCATTGCATAGTACATCTACACTGTAATAAACTTTTTGGAGTACCTTAAATTTGTCTTGTTATTCTCTATCCAAGTGTTGTTAATGCTAATCTTGTTCCAGTGCTGACTCAGTTGATGAGCATAATTGTGTGATGTAGGCAGCCCTAATTCGTGATGATCTGGGGTTTCACAGAATATCTAGAACCTTCTGCAAAAGCCATTTTGAAAGTGACTAAGACAGTCATGAAAGATCTTTGAGCTTCAGGTTGTGCTATAAATGCAAACCAACATTTATCATTTGGGCATTGTAAACAAAATTTTAACTTTGCCTTTATCAATACTTCGTGAATGAAGTGATCCATGGAGGAACCATTTGTTGCTCTGTGCAGCTTACTGTGTCACATTAGGAAAGAAAAGAAAGCAAAGCTTATGGCATTCAAGGCAGCCTGGATATTTTTTTCCCCTTGGTCTCCCTTCCCCCTTCCAGGCTTTCTGCTCCAGTTGCTTGTATTGTAGTCATACTATGCTTCGAGTGACTTGAGAGCATCCGTAATGCTGCATCCGTGGCACTGTAAGGAAATAAACTATTTCTGTGCAGCAGTCTGTAAGCTGCACTTCAAGAAACATTTCCTTGTCTGCTGACAGACACTTGGGAAGGCTCAGTGAAGACTGAGCAAAGAGAGCACTGGCAGAATGCAGAAACTTGTCTTCCTTGATGTGTTAAATCCAAAGCAACTGGAGGAGGGGTCTAATTGCACTGGGTTTTCCCTCTCTGGCCATCGGCACTTTGGGAGTGAGTGATCGTGCTGCTGTATTGAGCCACTGTTGTCCACAGTTCATATTCACTGTGAGACACAAAGGGAGTGCAAGAGGGGTAGGGAAAGGCAGTGGCCTTGCAGGATGGCTGGTGGCTGTGGCAGGCACATGCCAACACAACTTCTGAAGTGCATGAAAATGGAATGTCGGGAGGTGGCACCTTGAAAAACAACTTGGTGATGCACACTACCCAAACTTTGCTTGGTTTTGTCCAAAATTTGATCATTTTATAAGTTAGGAGAAAATTCTGCCTTAGCACACTCAAGTTTTGATCTGAAGAGTAAATTGCTTCTTTCTATCCCTTGTGTCATCTCTGGTGATGAACATGGTGTGGAGATTTTCACACCCTGGCAGCAAGAGACTCACACCCTCCCCTCACTCACACAGTGACTGGCACCAAGGTTAACTGTCGGGAGGACTTGGGACACCTGCAAGATGTAACCGATGGCAAGGTGAAATTTCGCATTAAGCTGTCTTGGTTTGTCCTTAGATCTGTCCCTCCAAGGCAAAACCCTCTTTTTCTTGGAAAATCATGAGTCCTACTGCCCCAAAGTCACATCCGGCATCCAGGAAAGCTGCTTTTCCCTTTGCTTTCATTTCTAAGCAGTTTCCTGTAACTCTCTTGAGATTTAAAGCTGGGTTTGTTGAAGTCTTATGTTCTTTCCCTCCCCCTCCAGTGTTTCACAGGAGTCTTCTTTTTTTGTTCCTGCCTTTTGCTAAAGAACAAATTGCTTTCCCCTGCACTATTGGAGCTGCAGTTTCTTGTGCTTTTTGTACAAGATGCTCTCAGAGCTGGAGGATTGGATCATACTCCTTGATGACTCTCCCCATATACCACTTTCAAGGCTCACCTGCTTTTTAGCAAATCAGAGTTGACACCAGCTTACTTCAATGCTGATGGATGCTTTTCCCTTACTTCTTGGGCTTTGTGGATGGGCTGTTGGCAAGCATTCCTGACTGCAGCTGCTAAAGCCTTAATCTCTGTGTATGGAGATGCAGAAGTTGCCTTTGGTGAGTCTCTGAGGTCCCTCGCTGCAGTGCCAAAAGCTTTGGTTCATCGCAGGAATGGGGCAAAGTCTGCAGAAGGCCAGTTGACTGAACTGATGTTAGAGCTGGCTTTGCTGGGACCTGTGGGTAATTGATACCTGCAGCATCTTGCAGTGTAATGTGTGCGTTGTAATCAGTTCTGCTGTCCCAGTTAGCTCCAGTTAACGTGTGGGAATGGTGGTACCATTATCCAGGATAAACCTACCCTGTACCCTATAAAAAGCCCAGCAAGACTCCCTCAGATGAGGGAAAGCTAAACTGTTTAGGCTGAGATCTTTTTGACACTCCTGTTATGCTGCTCACTGCAGGTTCTTGGGATTGGTTTGAACTGCAGCCTAGCGAGGTGCTGAGAGATGGAGGAGAGCCACTTTCCCTCCTAGAGTGCTCTGGCCTAGGATGGAATTAACCTCTTTGTTCAGTGCAGAGGAAAAAAAATATTCAAAGCATGCCAGTGTTGACCTACATTTGATCCTTGTGATGTGCAAGTTCTGCTTCTTGCACTTTTTCTTGTGACCTTTTGTTCCTAGGAGGTAGGAACTGCTTTGAGGCATTGCTGTATGTTTTGTACAGCAAAACTTTCCTTCCAACAGGAAAGGATAATTTGAGGATTGTTATTTCCATTACAGAAAATCCCAAAGTTGAATTAAAAAAAGGAAACTTGTTCTTGTGAAGTCTTCAAATATCGTAAGATTAAATCTCTCTTTAGATTCTGACATTATGGATGGGATGATTGCCACTGATCTCTCATATGTGCCGTGTGCTTAGGAATAGGATGTTTTGCCAAAGTCTTTCCTCGCCACCAACCAAATCACAGTGAGGGAGGAAAAGGAACAAGGTCTGTTTGAATGCCCGCAGGGTGAGGGAAGGGCCAGGGCTGGTGTTTGAAATCATGTGACTGAGAGAAGTATGGATATTTTCCTTGGGTATTTTGATCATTACATGTGAGAGAGCAGAGAGAGCAGAAATTGGTTATTCAGAGGACAAGAGGAGATTCAGAGGAGCATATGGTAGTCCAAGGCAGAACTGTGCCAATGCCTTTTTTTTTTTTTTTTTTTGCCCTCCCTTCTGTTTTCTGGAGGAATGGAGGTGTGGGTGAGAAAGGACACGAGGAATGCTGTTTGGGGTTGAACAAGATTTTTGACCTTGGAAAAAACTTATCTGCATTTGCCAAATTGGGAAGTGAGGCTTAAAGAAATTGGGGCAGCCACTCACAAGCCCTAAGCGATGGATGGATCCCCTGCACCTTCCCTACCCTTTCCTTAGCTGCCGCTACCCTCAAACTGCTTTAAGCCATTAGTTGATGGAAATAAGGGTCTGAAAAGACCCTTCTTAAAGGGTGCATCATGGTGTTTGCAGATGTGACTTGTCACAGCTGACACACTGCAGAGGGAGGCCAAAATATTATATGCAAAACCAGGATGTCTGCAGGCAGCACCATCTTCAGAAGGTTCCATCTGTAGCAGGCCACAAAACTGCACTGACATATTTTACCTTCCTGGCTCCCGACACAGGCCAAATGCTATCCAGTCACAAATTATTTCCATGAGGGCACTCCATGTCTTTTGACTGGGTTTTGTCAGCCAGCACCTTTTCCCTTCTGCTGTGCAGCCTACCCAGGTGAACTCGTCTGAGCAGCAGTAAATACCTGGGGGCAGAGAGCAGCCTGACCTTATCAGTGCATGTGCCCCTTTCATTTGAAGGATGCCAAGGTTACAGAGTCGAAGGCAAGAGATGGCAAACAGTGTTTGCTGGAGCAGAACATCAGCTCCTGCCACTCCGCCCCTCTTGCACAGTGAAGGGAAGCAGGGAGCGGTGACCCAGACAAGAGTGCAACTGCCCAACTCGGGGTTTTGTTATGTTAAAGAGGGCTGGGTTCAGGTTACCTGTGCAGCCTTGCTTCTGGTGCACCGCAGCTTTGGAGAGCTTAGCTATTATGTTTCCATGTATTTTGTGTGCTGCTTAAAAAAAAAAACAAAAAAAACCGGGGGGGAGGTGTGGGGAAGAACTAGAAATCCATCCCATTGTGTGGCATTGTATTTAACACCCCCGGGGGGCTGAGACCTGATTAGCTTTACTTTCTTTGTGGACTAGCAGAGCACTGACCTGCTGGATACCTGGGCCGGGCATTTGAGGGCAGAGTCTTTAACAGTGAGTTTTGTGGCTACAGGGCTGTTTTTCCCAGCCTATTTACACTCCAGGATCTAACGTGATCCTGCAGGTTAAAGGGTCTTTCACATTTGATCCCTCTGGGATCACCTGTGCTCCTGCCTGTTCCAGGACTGCTTTTCCCTCCCCTCTTCTGTTTTTTTGCTTCTCTTGCTGATTGTCCTATGCCAGGCTTTCAGTCCTGCTGGTCCCACAAAGATGGCTCTGGAAAAGTTCCCTTGTGTGCTGGCCCTGCTTAGTTTTTCTCTCCATAATACCTCATGCTGGGCAAGATCCAGCTTTGCTTGGATCCTGCTCAGCGCCCTTCCTGTGTCCAGCTCCTGCTGGATCACGAGCAGCCAGCACAATTTATTTGCTATGGAATATAACCTGTCAGCAGATTTTTCTCCTTCGTCATGGAAAGGCAGAATCCAACACAGACAGTTGCATTGCAAACTCTCCCAAGCAGGGATTTGCACTTGCAAAGCATCTTATTTTGCCCCTCTCTAGTGGCTAGAGATTTGTGAACTTCTATCACCACAACAGTTTGCAGAGCAGTTGGGCTTGTTACCAAACCTTGTCCCTTGATGATAACCATGCAGTGTGGAATATCAAGTTATGGCTCCAGAGGAACAGCGAGGCAGAGCCTCCCTTGACAGCAGCCTCTGCAATCCCTCTGAAGGCAACACAGCTCCACCACTTCCCACCACACATGGCGTGTGCCAGTCTTTATCTGGCATCTCCGGCTCTAATAGGAACATACGCTTGGCTAAATTAAGAAGGAATATTTCTGGGCTTTAGTACAAGCATACTAACAATTCCGGTTTATTTTAAGGATGTGTCTTAAAAGCATTAAAAGGGGCATAAAATAATAATACATGTAATATACCACTGTGGTGACTGTCAAGTGTTGTCATGCTACTGGCACTGTATTTAATACACGGGCTGGCAAGAGGCATCGCTAATAGAATTTGCATTAATATACACAGCTTCTTTAAAAATTAATTAGCCAAAGTAGAGCATCGTGTGCTGAGACCCTCAAACAGGAGAGAAACACTGAAGCAGCACTGAAATAAGCAGTCTCAGAGCTGCTCGGAAAGCCAAGGGCAGCTGGAAATATTGCCCGAGCTGTTCTCTCCTGCCCATTGCATCCTGACGGGGATGCAGACACAAACTGACAGCAGGAAGCATCGCCGCGGAAAATTGTGAAGGAAATCATAGATTTGAACCGGGCCCGGAGGCTCTGGCACCACTGCCGAAGGCTGTTGTGCTGCAGCTGAAAAGAAATCCAGGGTAAAACCTGTGAAGGCCTGAAAACAGAGTGGGGAACGGCCGCCATTTTGTGTGTGGGGAACCCATTGGGCACAGAGTGGGGAATGGCCGCCATTTTGTGTGTGGGGAACCCACTGGGCACAGAGTGGGGAACGGCCGCCATTTTGTGTGTGGGGAACCCAC